>JAOTRH010143170.1:0-13682 GCA_034768845.1 Heliamphora exappendiculata | reverse complement strand
AAATTAGTTAGGTTGAGTCTCATTCGGAGAACACTGTTCTCATCTGAACTGTGACAACTGTCCAGTGGCCTTTCCCTTTCTTTCTCTCTCCAACTCCAAGTTGACAAATTGCGTGGAAAATGAGACAAGCAAGCCAGCAGGTCGATGGGCATTCACGGAAAGGGAGAAATTCTAAGCCGTTGGATGATCAACAGTCCGTTTTCAACAGTTAGAACTGGTCAAATATGGAACGACCATCGATCGTACATTAATTTGAAGCTTTTGACATTTTCAGCTCATCAAATGTGAAACAGACGAGATTCTTTCGTGTGCCTCTCACAACCGTATATACATACCTCCAACTCTCACTACGTATATTTTTTTTTTGCATGCAAACATTTATTTTAATTTGTAAAACTTTCTGTTTTTTGCACTCTCTTATTTTAATTTGAAAAATAAGCCCGAGGCAGATCCAAACGCATACCTAAGCGAATAGTTTTTTGCACTTTCTGTTTGGGGGTGTATGGTATGCATTTTATAAATTTTATCACATATATTTATAAATTTATAATTAAAAAATTATAAATTTAACTATAAAAATCGCATAATTAATAACAAATAACTTCTGTTTTAATTTAACATAACCAGTATATTGAAACTTCTCTCCATAATTTAACCAAATTATGTATTTCAGTTTGGTTGGTCTTTGCTTGCTCTTTTTCCTGGCGATGTTCCTTGGCTCCTTTATTATTTGCTTAGGTACGCGTTTGGATTTGCCTCGGGTTTTTTTTTTCTTTTTTTGGTATAATTCGAATTAATCCAAATGAGGAGCTTAACCAAATCAAATTAACCAGAATGATAGGTTTGATGTGGTTGGATTAGTCAGATTTGGTTGGATTAGTATTTAGTTAGATTGAGAGAAAAACAAAAATTAAAATCAATAATTTATGGTATAGAGCAATGCTTCTTTCTTGTGCAAGCCGAGAATTAGACCGAATCTAAAATCTCTGGGCGGATAAGATTGATCGCATGCTGAGGCCCACATATTAAATCATATTAAATTAAATTATAACAATCACTTTTCGGTTTGGGTCTACTTTGTAGGCATGCATATCATTTTCTAAAGTACGTTATTATCATTTTCTTAAAGACGTAAAACTATTACACAATATGAATAAAAAATTCAAAAAATAGAAATAATAATTATAAAAAGGGTAGACCGACTTTTAACACTTGTAATTGCTGTAAAATTAATAAATCATTTTCTTGATAATACTAAAACAAAAACATTCAAACAATAAAAGAAACAGAAAAGAAAACAAATATAGTGTGCAAGTGCAGGGACTAGATTTTTGGGGGCTTCTCTAGTAATTATTCCATAGTTCCGGAACAGTGCGTGTCGCTGTCAACGTGGTGTCAAAAATGACCCACTTAATGTACATCGAATATTCTCATTAGCTGAGAGTACTATGTAAACAATAATATCACATGATATTTCGGGAATACTTAATAATAATTTTTCGCTCCCCTCCTACAAACTATTTTCATCTATTCTCTTATTTAAGTACTAGGGATAATCTGTGCGTAAAGGTACTATAAATTGATTTTTTTAGTATCAGACATGTTATAATACTCTTCAAGCCAATAAATGCAATTTTTGTGTAATTTAATAACATCTCTCAAATTTTTCATACATCCATCTTCAACATAGCTTACAATTGCAAACGCAACCTGGAGAGAGACCGTGAAAAAGAAATTTTTTTTTTAAAGTACTTGTACCAACAAAAAACACTTTGAATATAATTTAATGATATAATTAATTTTAAATAATAATAAAATATTTTAATTATTAAGGGTAGTAACGTAATAAAGAATTTTTAGAAGTATCACCGACAACTCTTAACATCACTAATATGTTTCATTAGATACGCTGTTAATTTCTATCAAAATTAGTGAAAAGGAATATATTTTTAATAGAGATAGAGAAAAAAAGAAAAAGTTAAGTTAAAAATAAAGAAAAAAGAAAAAATTATTAAATTTTAAATGAAGAAAAAAATGCCTCAATTAAAATATTGTTGATTTACTCTGACTGCTGTCCTATCATCTTCTGCTGTATTGTTGATTTTTAGAGACTGATCTCAGCCTTTAAAAAGGTCACCTACACAACTGTCCTATCATCTTCTGCTATAATATTGTAATATAGATGGCCATATTTGCTTCATTACATACAAATGTACATACATATATACACATAGACATAAGTAGGTTCAAAACCAAGCCAACCAAAGTTGGCCCCCAGTGAAGAAATACTGGCTGCATCCCTAAATATACCTATAATAACCCATCCCTAGGCCCATAGGCCATGAACTATAACAAAAATAATCTCAAGTAAAAATGAGAGGTATGAAGTTCTGAGCTTTGAAGGTGAATATTCTGATTAGCACATAAAAAGTGAAGTCACGAAGGGTACATTAAACAACTTTATTACTGAGTTTTGCAGCAAAATAAGAATTATACAGTTTATGGTCGATTATTTCCGAGCTTAACCGGTCCGTGTAGGGCATGGAGATGAGGATATGCCAGATCTTGATCATTCAATGATAATGTCCTGGGACCACTCGGTACCAATATTAATGCCGTGTTCAGACTGTATTCGTTGAACTATGAATTCGAATATTGTATTCCACAAATTCTGAAAATTGGATACGAGTCATTGGGTGTGGTTTATGAATGAGGTGCAATGGATACAAGAAAACCAGGTGGTTTTTCAAGACCCATCATACAAATTGTTGGAAAAGGCCAAAAATTCCCAAAGTCAGCATCTTTTTTAAAAGCAGTGGGGGCAATTCTCACATCATGTCATCTGGCAACTTGTATCAAGTTTGAAACCATCTTGGCAACTGAAAGCTAATCAAAATCTGTGATCTACTTTTACAAGAAGAATCCATCAACTTTAGTTTAAGTTTGGTATGAAACCTTTGGCATGTTGGCTCTCCATTTCAAGAGCCATCAACGATTTCTGTCTATGATATCGGTTTCTCTTGGCAGCAAGTGCTGAAAGAAGAAAAGAAAAGCATTAACAATATAGAAATGGAGAGTCATTGTGCCAAAAGACAAATTGAGCGTAAAATCCCCATATCTATCCAAATAAGTAAAACTGAAACAAATTAAGAAGGCAACATGTTTTGCATTGCAAATTCACACCCCATGAGATCAAAGGAAAATTGTATGAGATGGATATAAGAGCAGACGTACTTTATTTTACGAAAATTGAGGCACTCAATAAATGGATTAAACATGTGGATGAGTACAACAAAGTTCAATAAGTGCCTTGATTAGGAAAGGTCAAAGTTGTCAGGCATGTAGAGCCTGATTATTTTGATGATCCGACTCATGACTTGACCCGTTTCAAATGAGCTATAGTTTTGGTGGTTTTTTTGCGAGACAGAGTCCACGACTGCAGCGGAGGATCGGTCCAAAAATTTCCCTCTTATGACCCGGTTTAGGTATATATATTCGTTGTTTCTGTATAGGATTTTGTACTTTTATTTTGTATTGCCTCTTTTCTTAGTGAAATCACCGCAATTGAAACGTAATCCTAATTATGGGTGAACCATGTGAATCTTATGAATGCGTGTGATTATGTTATTCTTTTCGTTGTTGCTTCTATTTTCTGCCAAAACAGAAGTATCGACATTAGAGGTAATGCTGGGAGACAAAGAAAGCCAAAACTAACTTGGGTTGAAATAATAAACAAAGAACTTATTATTGTGGGATTTTAATTCAGATTATGTCCCTTGATAATGTTCCATGACAAAACACGATTCATTTACTGACCACATCTAGTAAGGCAGAGGCCTAGTTGAGTTACGTGAGTGAGTCAAGTTCAGGTAACTTCATATGTTTAGGTGATCTAAGAGGCCAGAAACCTCCTTAGCAAAATTAATTTTTTAAAGAAAAAGAATATAATCTCACTAAAGGGAAAAGGGCAAAACAACCTCAAGGGAGCGAAAAAAAAAAGCAACAAATGCAAAGAGCACGTAATTAGTTGAGCAGTAGATTGTATTAAAATTAAGATCAGTGAACAAAATTCCTAAATGCATGTTAAACACCAAACCCCTTCCTCTCTGAAAAGGAAAAAAATCAGGAAAAAAAGCTAATGGGACAGACAATCTAGCTCTCTCGTGTAACAATTCATGGGGAAATCATAGGCCAATAGTAATCCTAGGGAACGGGGCCTGACTTATTCAGGGGGAGAGTGGAGCCTCCAGAAGCACTATTGAGAGGAAGATCCTTGGCTCCTTTTTCTTAGTTACTGGATTCCAAACCTTTCTTCAACATAGGCGACAACGAGCGAGGTAGAGATAGAAGAGATCAAACATGAGAATAAGAAGCAAGTTCGTCTTCTTTTTTTATCATAAAATTCGGACAAGGAAGCCCAACAAGAAAATGTACCAAAATTATTTATCATATGTGCTTAAAAACCTGTCCACTTTCTGCAATTTTTTATTACGAAAAAGTAAAGCATTTTCATGACCTGCTGGAAAAAATATCAGAAGCAATTGGAAAAATGGCATCTTTACTCCTTAGGCAGACCAAAATCATTGTCAATCAAGCTGGAGAAGTTCTGACTAGGGTAGGCAACCAAAGAATTGAGAAAAGAATGTGGTCAGTGGATTGTCCTTCCTCCATACTCGGAAAAAGATTAGGAAGGATTTGAAGAGAAATAAGGAAGAGTTTTAAGTACATAATACTTTGAATAAAAAGATCTACAGGAAACTAGATCATAAGGTTCAAGGGGGCTTAGCATCAGTATACGTATAGTAATGAAGAGCTCAAACAGATACATCCAAACAGCATTCAGCAAGGATATCACATCGATGATTTCTTCAAGTCAAAAACAGCCTGAACAAAACTACGCTTTTAGGAAGCATTTGAAGTGGAAATAAACTAAAGTTTGGTTATGGTGGCATCTTAAAAAGTAGACAACCATGGCCACCTAGGAACTAACTTTACAAGGAGTTTTTCTAAACTAATGCTGAACATGCGCAGGATGTGATTTTTGATCCTGTGTAGAAGATGGTTGGGCAATCACACAATAGCGAAACATAATGCCTTCAAACAAATAAAGTTAAATAGAATAGAATCAGAAATGAATACCAGGCAGGTAACTCAAACTAGTGCACTTACCCATCAACTCTGGAGGAAAACGAAAGTCATAATCATTAGGCCCCCTCCTGATGCAGCAAATATATATAACCAATAAAAGAATGCAAAACACAACCAGAGACGATATGCCTATTGCAATTTTTCCACCGGTGGATAAGCCATCATGTCCCCAAAATAATGGACATTCAGGCAAAGAAGGTACACCGCACAAGCCTCTATTGCCAGAGAGACTGTAAAAGGCAAAATGAAATGACATCAGACAAGTGGAAAAGAACAACAAAAAGTAATCCAAAAGGCTTCGGTCGGAACAGCACATTTAGCTGGAAATTAATAAGATACTAGATTTATTCACATTGATCACTTTGCTTTAACTATTTAGTATTTAAATTGTATTCCACAAATATTACAAACACTTAGTATTGATTACAGTTGGAAACTGTCTTTCCTTTTCAGCTCTTTCTCCAAGGCATTACAACATTATCTGAGGTTGAACATCTCCAATTTGATCTGTTCAAAAGCAACCTCAAGATAGAAATTGCCCCAAGTAGAGCTTGCCAGCCAAGAAGAATGGGTGCAGTCAGCCTCCCAAATCCCAAGCAGTTGAGAATTAAAGTTTTGTTTCAGTTCTAGAAGTGACATCATTTAAGTGTGACTTTCAAGCAACTTTTACATTTATATTTCATCATTTTCTTGAATTAATTTTCAAAGTACATTTGTAAAGAATAAAATATTTAAATCCAAACTATTAATGAGATAAGCAATGGCATTTCTTACAAAGCTAAACGAAAAAAAAAAAAATTTTTAAAGTAAGCAATAGGTTTATACACAACAAAGTGACCAAACAATAAAGAAAACAGAAAGAAGATACATAATTTTTCATAATCTATTCATGGTAAAGAGAAGCATTTTCATAATGATCTCATTAAGCAATTCCTAACAGCAGAGAATCGAAGTAGTGTCATTCTAGGATGCCCAAGTTCATAGAAGATGAGAAAGGGAAACGGTAGTGGTTGAATTGGCCCTCACAATATTTTCACTCAAAAAAACAACAGAAGAGGGAAAGCCACAAGTCAAACTGGTTGCTGGCAGATCTGAAAACGATAAAAGATCAACCAGATTATGAACAAACCTCAACTGGTTTTAGGCTTTTAGCCTCCTTGAATTTGGAAAAAGTCATGTCACATTTTCATGGGAAGCTTGGTGAGTCTACAAACTAGAATTATTGTTCTATTTTAGTGAAATAAAATGTACTTACATATGTAAAAAAGTAAATAGATACATAAAGGGATCAACTAATGTGTTTTAGAACACATGCATTCTAATCATCGCTTTGTGTTCTAATCATCCTTGCCTTATGATCTAACTAGTTATGACCCGTGCCTAAAGACACTCAATTATCTAATTTTAGCAATTTAACAGTAAAATATAAAGTATTATCAATAATTCAATAATTAGTTAATCGGATAATTTTAACGTACTCGATAAAAAATATGACTTGTTTGTTTGCTAATTTATGGAGGTAAAACAAGATAAACAAAAAAAATAACTAATAAAAATGAAAGTCATTTTTTTATTTTGTTAGATTAGTAAAAGGATAAGTAATATCAATAAATGTATTTTTTTTACATAAGAGAACATGAGAGATGAGAGAGAATAAAAGGGAAGTCAAAATAATGAAAGAATTGTGTAATTTTCAGCTTACCTTCAAAGAGGCAGAGCTCTCTATTTATATTGATGAAGATGGATTACAAATAAAAAAGAAAATAATTTACAAATCAAATCATAATTATTAATATTTTAATTTCCTAATATATTAATTCCAGGAATAAAACCGCAATCAGAATGAGATCCTAAATATCGTAATAATATCTTTCAATATCAGAATGAGATCCTAAATATCATAATAATATTTTTCAATACTCTCCCTCAAGCTGGAACAAAGATGTCAATTAAGCCCAACTTGACAATTGATGACCGTAGTAAATATAATGCCACAGACTTAGTGAACATATCCGCAGTCTGATCAGATGAAGAGAGAAAGGATGAAAACAGAGTGCCTGCTCAAACTTTCTTGCGAATAAAGTGAATATTTACCTCTATATACTTGATCCATTCATGAAGAACCGAATTAAATGTAACCATAATTGTAGATTTGTTGTCACAAAATAATTGAGAGGATCATTTTTCCTCAAATCCTAGCGTAGCAAGAAGAGATCGCAACCAAAAGTTTCACAAGTGCCTTGAGCCATTACCCGATACTCGGACTCAGCCGAAGATCTTGAGACAACTATCTGGTTCTTACTTTTTCATGATGAGATGTTGGTCGTAAAAAGTACAAAAACCAAATGTGGATCGTCGATCAGTTTTAGACCCAGCATAATCAGCGTCAGTAAAGCATGAGAGACCAAAATTGTTGGGTTTGTGGCTCGAATTTTCCAAGAAAACTAGCAGTCCAAAAGTTGGCGCTCGCTGACCTGCCTGGCGCTCGTTGGGCGCTCGCAAGGCACTTGAACGCCTGAAGGACAAAGTGATGTGCTAGTGGGGCGCTACCTGGGCGCTTGAGCGCAGCCGCGTCATCCTGAAGCGTTTTTAGGATTTTTTGGTCGTGGCTTATAAATATGGACCCTATAGTTCATCTAGGGTTAAGGCAAAATGTGTATAAATTGTCTAATACTCGAGAGAGACTCAGATAGAGGCTAGAGAGAGAATAGAGAGACACAGAGAGACTAAGTTTGAAGCCATACACAAAGATTGTGAGGTTAAAAGTGAAACTTGTATTCCATATTTGAGAATAGTAGATTGTTTCTTCTTCCGTTGAGGTAAACAGTCAACCGAACCACGTAAATTCTCGTGTTCTTGTTCTTTACTTACTTTGTGTGGATTGAAGCCTACATTTTTTTTTTTCGCTGCGTTAGGGAATTTGTGCCTAAAATCCCAACAACTGATATCAAAGCGTTCGGTTATTGGCTTGATCACTCGATCGTAGTAAAGATGGTGAACATCAAATATGAAGTCAAGAAGTTTATCGAAAAGAATAACTTCTTCCTATAGCAGAGACAAATAAAGGATCTGCTGATCCAGTAAGGGATCTCCAAGGCGTTACTCGACAAGGCAAGGAAGCCAGAGAAAATGAACGATGACGATTGGGAGGACATTGATTCCAGGGCCGCAAGTTTGATTCGGTCGAATCTGGGAGACGATGCTATTCAAAAGGTGCTGGATGTGGAGACAACACAAGAGATCTGGCAGAAACTGGAAGGTCTCTACATGAAGAAGAATTTGGCCAATAAGTTGAACGTAAAAAAGTAATTGTATAGACTGTAGATGAAATGCGTACAAATCTTTTGGAACATCTAAATGTGTATAATATACTCATCACACAGTTATCCGGGTTTGGAGTAAAGGTTGATGATGATGATAAGGCGATACTCCTATTGGCATCGCTTCCGACATCCTATGATCATCTAGTGACAACACTGATGTACGGGAAGAACACTCTAGAACTTGAAGAGGTTACTGGTGCTCTTTTGTCACATGTGAAGATGAAATGGGGTGGTGAATCAGATGCAGAGAGGTAACTTGTGGCTAAGTCTTAGTCAAGCAGGGAAATGAGTAGATCTAGTGAGGAGGGCTTCAACAAAGGTAGAACTTAGTCCAAGTCACGTGAAAGGAAGGATGTGGAATGCTTTTACTGCCACAAAACTGGTCATTTCAAGAGTCAGTGCTAAGAATTAAAGCAGCATCTAAACGAAAAGAAGAAAGAAAAAGTGCATGTAGAATCTGTCAATTTGGCCGAGGAGTCGTCAGACAGTGAGGTAGATGGAGATGTACTTTCAGTTTTCTCAGATTTTAATGTTCTGTCAAAGTCATGGATATTGGATTTAGGATACTCATACCATATGTGTCCAATAAGAGAATGGTTTGACAAGTATAAGCCTTGCAACGGAGGTACAGTTCTAATACGGAATGGCACAGCGTGTCAGGCCATTGGAAAGGGTGCAGTGAAGATCACGATATTTGACAGTGTTGTGAGGGTCTTGAGGAATGTCAAACATGTACCAGGATTAAAGAAAAATCTGATTTATTTAGGGACATTGGATTCTTTGGGTTACGGGACACAGGAAGAGGTGGAGCAATGAAGATCAGGATCTTCAACTATCATGAGAGGGTAGAAAGTGGATGGTCTCTACAGATTGGTAAGGGACACGGTGATAGGTGGAGTTACCACTATCACAGATTGATTTCAGCGGAGACGGCATGAGATACATACATTTGGGGCTTGGTCAGGTTGACGAGCAGAGTATGTCAGAAAGTCAGAAGAAGAGTGCAACAGTTGAGGTGGAGTTCAATCAGAAAAGCTCACCCAGAAAACCGAGTGATGGTAGTTCAAGTCAACAGCAGAGGGAACAATCAAGTGAAGAACCTTCATTTTACAAGAAAGCTACAGACAACATAGGAACAGTTCAGGGGCGAGTGGCAGTATCAGAGAAGGTGGAGTCTTCACAGAAGGCTAAAAAGTTAGAGTTTGAAAAACTGTCAACACATGAGAAGACTGTTGATTGCAAGATGGTTAAATTCAAATGTGGCTTGGATTTGGTCCAAGTCTATTCAGGTTGAAAATTTAGAGAGGATAGAGCACTCATACCTGAAAAAAGGAGTGCAAGTCGAGGCAACATTGACAGTTCTTCAAGATGGTTGAGAAATTTAAGCCAAGGTGGAGATTGTTGGGTTTGTGACTCGAATTTTCTAAGAAAACCAGCAGTCCATAAGCTAGCGTTTGCAAAGCACTCGCTGAACACTTGAACCCCTGCTAGTCTAGAAGCTAGGAGCTCGTTGAGCGCTTGAGCGCCTTCCCGGCGCTTGCTGGGCCCTCGCAGGGGGCTTGTGCGCCTGGAGAACAGAATAGTGGGCGAGTAGGGCGCTAGCTGGGCGCTTGAGTGCCGCTACGACATCCTGAAGCGTTTTTAGGATTTTTTGGTCGTGGCTTATAAATATGGACTCTATAGCTCATCTAACGTTAATGCAAAACGTGTGCAAGTTATCTAATACTCGAGAGAGACTCGTATAGATGCTAGAGAGAGTATAGAGCGACACAGGGAGGCCCAGTTTGAGGCCATATACAGAGATTGTGAGGTTGAGAGTGAAACTTGTATTCCATATTTAAGAATAGTGGGTTGTTTCTTCTCCCGTGAAGGTAGGCAGTCGGTCGAACCACGTAAATTCTTGTGTTCTTGTTCTTTATTTTCTTTGTGTGGATTGAAACTTACGTTTTTTTTTCCGCTGCGTTAGAGGATTTGTGCCTAAAATCCCAACAAGATTGAGTACTAGCTGAGAAAAATAGACCGAGTCCCGGACAGGTCTTCAGATACCTTAAGATATGAAAGACTGCATTCATGTGAGCCTTACATAAATTGACTGACTACGCTAACTGCAAAAGTCAAGTCGGGTCTCGTATTTGTCAAGTAAATCAAGCGACCAACCAAACATTGATATGTAGATGGATTTGGATGTAATTCTCCAGATTCAGTTGTAAGCTTAAGATTCAGATCCATAGGAGTAGAGGCTGGCTTACACCCTGACATGCCAGTATTCTCAAGGAGATCAAGAACGTACTTTCGCTGAAAGAGAGATATCCTATGAGGAGAACAAGCAACCTCAATACCGAGAAAATGCTTGAGAGGGCCCAAATCCTAAGTATCGAAAGCTTTTCCAATATCCATTTTTACCTGGGCAATACCCGATGTATCATCCCCAATAAGAATAATGTCATCAAAATTTACTAATTGAATGATACATCAACCATCGGTACGTCGACGAATAAAACAAGTATGATTAGAGTGACATTGGACAAAATTCATAAATAAGATAATATTGCTGAAATGACTAAACCATGCCTTTGGAAACTGCTTCAAGCCATAAAGGGACTTACGGAGGCGACATACCTTCCCAGAATACTCCTCAGCTCGAAAACCCAGAGGAGGATCCATATTGATTGTTTCAACTAAATTGCCATGAAGGAAGGCATTCTTAACATCCAATTGTTGAAGGGGCCAGGAATGAGAAGCTGCCAAAGACACCAAAAGACGAACAGTAGTCAACTTAGCCACTGAGGCAAATCTAACACCAAAATCTTTGTCTGGAATTTGGGTAAAACCTTTAGCCACATGGCAAGCTTTATATCGATCCACAAAACCATCAACGAAGTATTTGATACTAAATACCCACTTGCATCTTACAGTCTTCTCACCAGAGGGCAAGGGGTCAAGCCTCCAGGTATGATTAGATTTCAAAGCATCCATCTCTGTTTGCATGGCGGTCACCCACTTGGGATTTTAGAGAGCCTTAGACACAGACCGAGGGATAGTCACGCAGTTAATCTTGCCAAGAAAAGTGCGATATGAGGCTAAAAGACCATTATAGGAGACATACTAGGAGATGGGATGATTAGTATTGCTAAGCCAACCAAAACGAGAAGGGGGTTTACGATCACGAGAGGGATAACGAGAAGGTTGGGTGCAAAAATGAAAAAAGGGCGGCGAGAGTACACCTGCAAGGTCGGGGAAGGTCAGGGGATGAATGGGTAGGAAGAAGAGTCAAAAATAGGAATCGGACGAAGACTTGGAGAGGAAGCCTCCAAAGAGGGACCAGAAAGAGAGCCTGGGACAGTGGGTTGGGTTAGATTGCCATAAAAAGAGAGCCTGGGACAGCAGGTTGGGTTAGATTGCCATAAAATGGAGTATCCTCATAAAAAGTGATATCAAGGGAGTGAAACATGCGGCGAGGCACTGGATCGTAACATCGATAGCCTTTGGACATAGCGAATATCTAAAAAAGGACATTTAACAAATTTATAATCTAGTTTAGCACGAGTGGGAGAACGATTATGGACAAAGTAAGTACAACTAAATACCCGAGGTAGAACAGAAAATAGGGGACAATTAGGTTGAAGTACCTGAAGAGGAGCCAAACCATAGAAAATGCAACTAGGAGTGCGATTAATGAGATAAACAGCAAAAAGGACAGCTATATGCTAATACGACTTAGGGACATGCATGCCACAAAGAAGATAACGAATGACTAACATGATATACCGGTTCTTACGTTCAATAACCCCATTTTGTTTGGGTGTGTAAGGACAGGTGAGTTGTTGCGAGATATCCAGTTGAGTAAGATGAGAGTGGAAAGCATCAGAGATGTACTCACCACCATTATCAGATCGTATCTAACAAACAACAGTATGAAACTGAGTTTTGACCATCCGGAGAAACTAAATAAAGAGGGGTAACACATCTTATTGTTTCTTCAAGAGATAAACCCAAATGCATCAAGAATGGTCATCAATAAAGGTAACATAATACCAATGACCAGATACGACAACAACCGGGGAGGGGCCTCATATATCGGAGTGAATAAGATCAAACAGACCGAACACACGATGGATACGAGGAATATAACTAGTGTGAGTATGTTTAGAGAGTTCACAAACCTCACACTGAAATTTATTATTCTTACAAGTTTTGATTAAGGAAGGAAATAACAAACACAAATACTGGAAATTAGCATGTCCTAAACGGGCATGCCATAAGGTCAAAGTTTGGAGAGCAAAGGCAGGAGATGTAAAAGCTGGTAGCACGGTGGCTTGAAGACTGAATGGTGGTGGTGGTGGTGATAGTGGCGGCTCCCCAAAGTAGTATAGTCCATCGCGCTCATACCCTGTGCCAAAAATCTTTTTCGAATTTAGGTCATGAAGTAAACAATGGGTATGTAAAAAATTGACAGCACAATGAAGATTTTTAGCGAGACAATTAACAGATAAAAAGATTAAAGGCAAAATTAGGGACATGAAGGACAGAAGTAGGGTAATATCAGGAGAGAGACATACATCACCCTTATGACGAATATAGGAGGTAGAGCCATTAGCGAGGCAAACAGTGTGATTAGTAGAAAGAATAGCAGAAGAAAACAATGATAACTCACCAGTCATATGGCCATTGGCCCCAGAATCTAAGTAGGTTTCGCAAATTGAACATGTAAAGCAGTAGAAGTACCTGTCGCGATAGTAGCAGTGGAAATATGAGAGATGCCCTGAGCTTGTATGGTAAGAGAACCAAGCTGCTCTTGAAGCTGACTAATTTGGGATTGGAGACGGGTATAATCCAAGAGAGATGGAGACTCATTGCTTCCAATAAGCTCGGCAATAGCAGCAGTGCGAGAGGATTTAGAACCGAAAAAACGATTCTTAGGAAAGCAGGGCTTTAGTTCAGGATGAAGTTTAAAATGTTGGAATCTGTGAATTTCATTGGCCATGGAAATCCAGATTTCAATAGCTGATCAATTACAATTGGATTGGCCATTCAATTGCAATTGAAGCCTAAAAACCAACAGCCATGAGTGACTATTGAATTTAAGGGGATAACCCTCCAAATGGAATAGGCATGTAACCTGAATCTCTCAGAGGAAGAGGATGGGGCAGGCTCTCGGAAGGGGAAGAGACAGAGCCAGGTGCTCTGTTCTTCTCCTGGGAGCTCTGAGGT
>JAOTRH010143159.1:0-13682 GCA_034768845.1 Heliamphora exappendiculata | reverse complement strand
ATTGAATTTCTAATAGGGTTATCAACAAGACTTGGGTGTATAAGAGTCACCGACAAACCACACTTGACGGTACCATTTAAGACTCATGATTTAAGAAGGAAGGACATACAAAAGAATTTTAAAAATTTGACATCAGGGCTTGTGGTAAACGAGAAAAGAATTCATAAGGATGAAGTTGCGGTGTTCTAATGGTGTCTCTCGAGGTGATATCTAAAGCTTCCTCTAGTGCGCACTCTTGTCTACCCCCCTTAAAATAAGATAACCTGTTGCATGAATTCCCAATCTTCGATGTCGATGGTCATACTCATCCTTCGCATGTAGATTCCTTGCCGCTTCTGATCCCGTTAACGTCCTAACACGACTTACTATAAAACTCAGGCGTAGAAGATTTTAGTTCTTATAATGTATAGATGATAATTATTATTAATACAGCGCATCCGACAGAGCTCCAACGCGACAGAATGCATGGTTTCTCATAACCCAAGGCCTGAAGGTTCACTAAACCTAAGCTTTGATACCAATTGTGATGCCCCATCCTCCGGGCACATTTGAACATACATAAATATAAATAAATGGATATTCTAACCATTTATTCATATTTACATTCGTTAATTATTACATCATAAAGGAGTTTTGAACCGTTTAAAGTACTTAAATATTACAGTTCCACCAAGAAATTTCAACAATTACATTAAACACGAGAAATCTGAATGTAAAAATGAAAACAAAAGCTTCAACTCCTTAGAATGCATCAGCTGGATTCGTGTGCTCTTGGGACTCACCCTGTTCTTAAAACTCTTTTTCTCCCTCTGAGATGACTTCCTCCAAGTACTCCTCCTCACCTGTGGCACGAATGTCATGAGCCAAGGCCCAGAAGTTCTGACTAATCTCACAGCACAAAATTTACTGCAACACATACCATATAACATCTAGTACAATTTATAGTCAAGGAGGCAGACAAATTTATGACAGGATAGCAATAAGTCAATAAACATGCGTGTATGAAATGCAGATGCCCAACCCAACATGCACCCAGATTATTACAAGAATTTCACGCCGGGAAACACTAGAGTACCAAAATGAGGGGTTTAGGATAACCATAATTGGGCTATCTCCGAATTACCACCGCAGTAGGATTAGGTCAGCCGAATTAGGCTTTCTCCGACTTACCCAAAAATCCAAACTATCAAAACCAGAATGCTAGCGACGAACCCATGGAGCAAACAATATCCGTAAAACCATTTCAAACATCGAGGACGCTCCCAGGGTGTACAAAGGGAACACATCCCAAAATATTTTTGAAAAATAGCAACCTGGGATGCCCTAGACTTAGAATCATGAAAGACAACTCAACATAACCCATCCCGATTATAAATCAACCAATCGAATTTTGAGTGGCACCATAATGCTCCCGTACGTTAGGTTCCCGTACATCAACGTTCCCGATCACTACGGCATATAGCTGAAGTTCCGCTCAAAACGTGATACGGCTCAGGATGTAACATGGCTCGAGACATACATGGCCCAAAATTAACATATCCAATATAATAATCCAAATGGCACCATTATGCTTCCGTACGTTAGGTTTTCATACATCAACGTTCCCGATCACTACGACATATAGCGATAGTTCAGCTCAAGACGTGATACGGCTTAGGATGTAACACGGTTTAGGACATACATGGCCCAAAGCTATCCAAACTCGACACAACAATTTGAAAGGTACCATTATGTTCCCGTACGTTAGGTTCCCGTACATTAGCGTTTCTGATCACTACGGCGTACAACGGTAGTTCGGCTCAAGACGTGATGCGGCTCAGGACGTAACACGGCTCAAGATGCACATGGCCCATTGTCAACACCCCACAATGGTTAACATAGATGGACTCTAATATGCCAAGATGCAAGTAAAAATGGCCATTATGTGAAATATGGATCTCAAGTGCAATAATTTATAGTATCGCATTAACATGGCAAGATTCATGGTACAACGCGCAAAGCATAAGGTACAAGTCTATGAAGTAAAAGCTATAATTTTCAAGATATGATTCAAATAGGATAACATGGGTTCTAAATCATCACATGTTCTCTTAAAAGCACTAATCAACTAATTCAAATAAGTCATCATGCAAGAACTCAGGTCTCATAACAAAGGGTGTTCAAACCACACTTATCAATTTTTAAGGCTAAAACCAAGTATTAAATTAAAAGGGGCGACAAAGTTTTGGGGTATCTAGATATGGAATCAAGATATAATTTTTATACACAATTCAGATAAAAATATATCCTACAACTCTTATGTTTAACACCAAGGCCAAATCCTAAGGCAAATGGGTGAACATTTTATATTAAGTAAAAACGGTTCAATACTTTCTCCAAATTTTACCCAAAATTTAGCTTATGTTGCTTCCGATTTTGGGATATCAAATGAAGTCCAAATGAGCCAATTTTTTAGTATGTCCTATTTTAACAAGTTCCCAACAAGGTTCATGTTTATAACTAAGGATAGTTGTTTGAAAC
Organism: Heliamphora exappendiculata; assembly: GCA_034768845.1. Lineage (NCBI taxonomy): Eukaryota > Viridiplantae > Streptophyta > Magnoliopsida > Ericales > Sarraceniaceae > Heliamphora > Heliamphora exappendiculata. Next base: position 11,162 of record JAOTRH010143159.1, on the reverse strand, counting down.
AAGTTAGACTTTTTGGCTATTTTAAAAAGTAGGTTCTGTCAGCCGCCAAAACCCAGCAGAGCCAGTTTTGGACAGGGGGTTTAAAATGATTTTGGGATATGATCCCGAGGATTTAAGGTCTGATTTGTGGGAACAAAATACTTCAATATGTTAGCTACAATATTTATGTAGACCAATTTTAGAATAGATCACTAAAAATAGGGGTTTTGAGCTATGTAAAAATATGTGACAAAATGTTCCTCGGGGGCTTAAATTCAACAGAGAATTTCAAAGGGGTTTTGGCCTATCAAACCTCAATAGTTTATTCTCATTTTTGGTGGGTAAATATATATACATGTTATATACAACTTTCATGTTTTTCTCAAAGTTCGTATCTCATTATAAACTAGGGTTTCCAAGTCGGTAGTGTTGACTGATTAGAAAATGACACACTTTGGTAAAATTGCAATATCTTGAGTTCTGGTTATGAAAATGAGTTGAAACCAACCTGTGATGATGGATAACACAAAACGATAACTCTGGACATAAAAGTCGTGCTTAGATAAAGTTTCTACATTGAGTTATGGCATTTCAATTCTCAGGAAAGAAATATCAAAGTTCTAGAAAATCAAGCATTTTAGGGTTTAGGTCCTCTACTTATGCTATGTCAAGTTTTAGTTCTATTTCCTTGCACGCTTGTGTTTCAAACTTAAATATCAAGACTCCAGCACCCTTAGAGATCATCGAACTCAAAGATAACAACATACAACAACGTCTCATATCATTTATAATCAAAATAGCCCCTAGGTTTTCAACTACAACGCCTTTTCGGTTTGATTCCGGTTCTTGATTTTTGAGGGGCTTAAGGGGTGTGTTGGGGGGATGTTTTGAGGGATATTAGATACAAGGTTTAAAGGTTTTTACTTACTTGTTTTGAGAGATCAAAGAATGGTTGAGGATTGATTTGGACTTAGCTTTCAAAAACTCCTTGGTTTCTTCCTTTTTCTTCTTTCTTCTTCCTCAAACTCATGGAATACCTCAAGAACAATTGAAGGTCTGGTTCCTCACTCTCTTGCACGAAATTTTGAAGGGAATAAGAGGTGTTTGGGCTTAGTTTAAATAGGCAAAGGTTAGGGGACAAGGAGAGACAAAAAGTACACAAGAAGCTTCCTTTTTCTTCATTTCAATTAGTGTGATTTGAGTTTTGATTTAAGTTCATTTAATTCTTGGAGGCTAGAATTCAGATCTGGGGAAGCTAAAAGTAGCTAGGTGGCTGTTTGGGGGACAAAAATATGATCCCCCATCAATCAAGGGGTTTGTCTTGGTTTTAGTGCCCCTATTGTGCAAAAAATGCATTAAAAGTTAATTTGATGTATTTTTTTGATGTCTTTTCCCACTTAGACTTATTATTTTGATATGTTTATGAAAAATATAGTATTTTTATGTATTATTATAATTTTCATAGCAATTGATTAAATAGAGGTAGTCTTTTAAGTCAAATTAAGCTATTTTGACAATATATGACTTTTTAACTTATTTTATTGTGTATGAACTTCAATAATAATTTGTTTGCTTTTGTTGACTTATAACACTATATTATTAGGTATATTACTTGTTCAATAAGTTTGGGGTCATCATAATGCCTCATTTAATACATTTATCATCATTTAAAGCTAAAAAGAAGCAAAAAAGTCACTTTTTGGCACATCCCCCAAGGTGGTCGGCCACTAAGGGGCATTTTTGAAATTTTGATGTCTTTTGTCTTTTACTGTATAATTATACTTAAATCCTTGATTTAGGATATCCATATGTCAAAATTTGAGTTTTTAAGGCTTTTTGCTGTACTAAGGGTAAAACGATTATTTTACCTTATTTATGAGAATTTTGATTTTTAATTCATTATTTCATGATATTTACTTCATTTAAAATGTTAGGAGATTCTCTGGGTGTTAGGGATTTATTGCCTGTGTTTTGGACCTTTTTTGGGGTTTCCAAGCCAAACTTAGAATTTTCGATTCGAGTTAGTGTTTTGAACTACTTCTGTGTTCTATGGTCTCGTGGGCAATCCATCACTAACACTAAGGTCAGAGCAGGGTCATTACATGGGTCGTTATCAATAGGGTTGTTACAACTAGGGTCTGTACCAGGTTGTTACACGTCATGATGTGAAGTTATATCTGGTTATGTGCATTTATAACTATTTATTTATGTACGGATTATGTAAGGGAGTTACGTGATTTATGCTTTAAAACTCATAGTTTTATAGGAATGTATATTTGGGCTTTGAGGAGCGGATGCATGTGGTGCATATTGCACGGGTTGCGTGCGTTGCGTGTATTACACAGGTTGTGTGCGTTGAGTTGCATGGGTGGCATGCGTTAGATGGGATTGAGATCTTTCAGTGAAAGCCTAAGAAATGTTATATGGGGTGGTGGTCCATCGGTGAAAGCCCAAGAAATGTTAGATGGGGCGGTGGTTCTTCGATGAAAGCTCGAGAAATGCTAGGTCGGGCAGTGGTCCTTCGGTGAAAGCCCGAGAAGATCCTTGTGTTGTGTGCGCGAAGTGGGTTCTCTTCGGTCCCTCGGGTTAATCCCCGTAAACATGGTATTGGATGCTCTTCCATCGGTCGTTAAAATCCGTTAAGGGAGTCGGTTGCCTCTGTGAAAGGTGTCGTTATTATAGGTTCATATAGAACTTATCATCACGTAGTGGGCCTTAAGTGGTTTAAGACTAAGGTAATGGGTAGGAGTCTATAATTGTTACATTTGTTTTTGTTTTTACTGCTTTTTCCTTAATTGTGGCATGATATCTGTTTGGATGATATGCATAGTTTTAAGATTGGAACGTGATCTTAAAGACAGTGCGTGTGACTCCGAAGGATGAAGATGAGGTCCTGAAGAGATATGTGTTGGGTGTGTTGCTCATAGTGTGTTGTGCGTAGTACATGGATTGCATGAGTTAGCTTGTCGGGGCTTGTGAGCCGATTTAGATAGATGTTCATATGTTGCATATATATATATATATATCTGTTATCTTTGGGGATCGTGTGAGCCATGCTTTCAAACTGTCTAAGGCTTGAAAGAGAGTTTAAAACTGCACCTCATTTTCCAAGCATGTTTAGCTTATATTGCATGTGCTGTCTTATTTTTACTGAGCTTTGGCTCACGGTGTGGGATTTGAAATATTTTTCAGGTACCGGTCACGTAGGTTGATCCGGGGTTGTTGGAGGGGTGAAAGAGCTGTAGTCTTCCTTTTTACTGGTTTTGAACATGTATGGTATAACATGTTTTTTGTCGTTGGTGCCGTGTAATGTAAGCCATTTGGTGATTATATAAAATGCATGTATGTTTTATATTGAGAGTGTATTCTCGAGTTGGGTGTTATCTTGGCAGTTTGTGAGTGTTACATGTGATCCGGAGTTTGGGGCATAACAGCTTGGTATCAGAGCTCTGGGTTTGAATACCTAAGAGCCGTGGAAAGAGGGTGTATCCCGTATGAGATTGATTGCGTGTGCTTGATTGCATGTGTTTAGTTGTTTTGATAACATGAACGTGATAGCATGTGGGTTATACGTGAATGATGTGTATATGTGAGCATAGGGGTTAAACTGTGGGATTGATTAGTTCTGCCTTTGGGCATTTGGAATAACAAACTTGGGAGCCAAGTTAGAAACGCATTTAGCTTATGTGACTTCTAGCAGGGAATCTGAGTAGGTTATCCAGATTGCCATGTCATTCTTGTCAATTCTCCTCGGTATGTGGGGTTCGTTTAGCATGAACCTATGTGGCTATGTGTTAGCATGCTTATGTGGTTAGGTTCCCGAGGCCGTGGGGGCGTTGTGGTGCAAATTTTAAAAAATTCAAAAAAAAAGATATTTTGGAGGCCTATAAATATCTGGAGTTAGATATTTTCAAAATTTCTCCACTAAGTTTTCTCTATTTTCTCTCTGCCTTCTCTCTAACTTCTCAGGGGCCCAGGGCTCAATTTTTAACTATCCAACAGCGGATCCTTGCTATTGGCATGGTGGGCTACGCGTTCATCCGAATAGAATTCTATTCTGATGAAGCTCAATTTTACACGTGGATCGAGATGTTGAGTTTTTAACTCACCGAGGAAGGATTCTAGACCCTGCTACTATATAAGGGTGCTACGTGTAATCGTGTGTGTTTTTAACGGTTAGATTGCTGTAGATATGATTTTATGTTCAAGTTGGGTGTTGGGTATAAAATCATTTTCTGACGATTTTGGTGGATGGAATCGAGTGTTGGGAGTTTCTTTCGTGGTCTTGGTGTTAGGCCTAGGTGTGTGGATGTCCGAGGGTCTCGGATGGAAGTTAGGAGGCTTCAAATCTGGGTTTGGAGATTGAAACCCGTAGCTCAAAAATGATTTTTGCATTTGCCCAGTCGACTGGATCGTGGGGTCAGTTGATTGGATCATAGTTCTTGAGGTTCAGTCGACTGGACCATGGGAGTCAGTCGACTGGACAATGCTCCTGGGCATTTTTGGCTTTTCAAGTGTGTTTTCAGTCGATTGGGGGTTGGGGTGGAGTCGACTGCGGTGCTGGGTTGTGTGTTTGCGGTTCGGTAGTTGAGTTTTGGGGTCTGGTTGATTGTGTGTTGGTTTAAGTGTCGTCCTTGGGTGACGTGCATGGTTAGACGTGGGTGTTGCTGCACTGTTAGGTGCATGGTGTTTATTCACCGTCGGGTTTGTGTTGGGCGCGTTGGTCGTCGTGGGTTTACGATGGTCGTGTTGGGCGTGCTTAGAGCCCATGGTTCTTTTGGGAAAATACGTTGGTTTGTGAAAATTGGGGTTTTCTGGTTTTGGTGTTTGCCTCCGGGCTAGGCTTAGTTTTGTAGTTGGTTGTACCGGTGTGTGGACGGGTTATTCGGGTTAACGAATGACGGGTGCATGGCAAGTGACGTCGTGTCGAGTTATGTGGCAGGTGGCATCATGATGTGAAGTTATATCTTGTTATGTGCATTTATAACTGTTTATTTATGTATGAATTACGTAAGGGAGTTATGTGGTTTATGCTTTAAAACTCATAGTTTTATAGGAATGTATATGTGGGCTCTGAGGAGCGAACGCATGTGGTGCATGTTGCACGGGTTGCGTGCGTTGCATGTGTTGCATAGGCTACGTGTGTTGAGTTGCATGGGTGGCATGCGTTAGATGGGATTGAGATCCTTTGGTGAAAGCCTGAGAAATGTTAGATGGGGCAGTGGTCCTTCGGTGAAAGCCCGAGAAGATCCTTGTATTGTGTGCGCAGAGTGGGTTCACTACGGTCCCTTGGGTTAATCCCCGTAAACATGGTATTGGATGCTCTTCCATCGGTCGTGGAAATCCGTAAAGGGAGTCGGTTGCCTCCGTGAAAGGCATCGTTGTTGTAGCTTCATATAGAACTTGTCATTACCTTGCAGGCCTTAAGTGGTTCAGGACTAGGGTAATGGGCAGGAGTCTATAGTTTTTACCTTTGTCTGTGTTTTTACTGCTTTTCCCTTAACTGTGGCATGATATCTGTTAGAATGATATGCATAGTTTCATGGATGGAACATGATCTTAAAGACAGTGCGTGTGTCTCTGAAGGATGGAGACGAGGTCCTGAAGAGATATGTGTTGGGTGTGTTGCTCATAGTGTGTTGTGCGTGGTGCATGGATTGCATGAGTTAGCTTATCGGGGTTTGTGAGCCGGTTTAGATATATGTTCATATGTTGCATATATATATCTTTTATCTTTGGGGCTCGTGTGAGCCGTGTTTTCAAACTGTTTAAGACTTGAAAGAGAGTCTAGGATTGTACCTCGTTTTCCTAGCATGCTTAGCTTATATTGCATGTGCAGTCTAGTTTCTGCTGAGTTTTGACTTAGGGTGTGGGATTTAAAATATTTTTTAGGTACCAGTCACGCAGGTTGATCCGGGGTTACTGGAGGGGTTGAAGAGCTGTAGTCTTCATTTTTGCTAGTTTTGAACATGTATGCTATAACATGTATTTCAGCGTTGGTGCCGTGTAATGTAAGCCGTTTGGCGATTATATAAAATTCATGTATATTTTATATTGAGAGTGTATTCTCGGGTTGAGTGCTATCTTGGTGGTTTGGGAGTATTTCATGTGATCCAGAGTTTGGGGGGTGACAAAGCCAATCAATAAGAAAATCGTTTCTTGTAGTTTAATCCGTGCTTCGAACTGATAGTAAGTGTGAAATCCCAAAAGGGGGGGTGACTTGGATTATTTAAAATTTCTTAGATCAAATATTCAAATACACGTGTAAGATTTTTACTTTACAAGAAAATTATTTATTTAAAAAAACACAAGTATTTTGTACTTATAAATAAGAACCTTTTGTTGAATGATTTAAGAACAAATGTAGATTTACAATATTCCTTACAAAAAGACAAGTATATCTTATTTGAAACTTGTAACAAAAAAAAACTTTTCTTAGAAATTTTTGTTCACTTCTTGTTAATTAATTACAACACCTTTCTTATTTTAACAATGTAAAATCTAAATGTAGCTTTCAACACTAACTTGCAAGTATGTTCAATTGATCCAAAACCTCCTTGTAAATTAGATTCAATTTCCTTTTGTATTAACAATATAAATCTTTATAAGTCAAATATTTAAATACACAGAAATCTTTTGTTACAAGATATAAGTATAAAAATTAATTTTACAACTTTGAGTTTTAAAACTTTTCTTGGTTTAAGGAAATACAAGAACAAATAATTGATAAAAAATCAAATACATGAGTGTGTGTGTGTGATTTAACAATAAACAACAAGATAATAAAGAAAGTGAAGCAAGAAAAAAATAACGGCGACGATTTTATAAGGTTTGGCGTAATAGCCTACGTCCTTGCCTCAAGCCAACCGTTATGAGGATTTCACCTCTCCTTAAATAGGAGAAAGAGCTTATCTCCTTAAATAGGCAGAGGAGCCTCTCTCCTTAGTCTAGGTGGTGTAGCCTCTCTTGAGAATGTACTGTTCTCAAGTTAACCCAATCCTTGTAAGCGGATTAGCCTCTTTTGAGAATCACCTTTCTCAAATACCAATCAACAAGAAGAATGATATGAGAGTGTACAAAGAATGCTCCTTGGATGAGCAAATAAGTACAACAAATAAAGCTCTAAACTCACTTCTCAAGAAATAAAATGATGAAGCTCAATGAGAATACTAAATGATTTTTCTCTCAAAAATGTGTTTGAAAAGCTAAAGAATTGAAGTGCAAAGAAGTAGTAGAATGAGAGAATAGTTGAGAGGATTGAGTGAATGAAACAATAGCATAAGGCCTCTACTTATAGGCTCCAAAATCAAACTAGCCATTGGGCTAAATATAGAAGTGTCAGACTAGCCATTTTAAAAAAATATTAAATTTAAGCCTGTTCGGTAGACTGATGAAACTCATTCGGTTGACTGAACTCCACTTCGGTCGACTGAACTCCAAGGTTCGATCGACTGAACTGTTGAAGATCTGAAAATGTATTTTTGGTAGCTAGTTCGGTCGACTAGGCATAATACATTAGTCGACTGGACATGTGAAAAACCAAAATTTTATGTTTCCAAAATTGTTTTGATCACTGTTTGATTTGGATAAATTATTTTATGACTTTTTATGATTCCTATGAGCTTCAAAGTAAAATTCAAGAGATAAAGTGAATGTACAAGAATCCCAATATTACAAAATATTCTTCAAGTCTTCAATATCTCCATTCCTTGCATTTGTTCCACAAAAACTTGTCACCAAAGAACTTGATTTGAATTTAAGCGTCATGGCTTCCACTTTGTATCTTGGATTGTGCTAAGCATGTATGTCTTGTAAACAATCTCAATTTGCACAATTAGATACATAGGTTTGTTATCATCAAAATCGATTATTGAAGCCTTGTTAGGCCAACAATCTCTCCATTTTTAATGATGACAAACACATAGCAAAAATGTAGGAAAGCTTTAAATAAAGCTCCCCATATCAATAAGCATGAGATAATAAACTTTGAGAGTTGAAAAACTCTCCATTTCTATATGCATAAGTTGTGAATATATTGAAGTTCATTTCATTTATAATGCATATTTTATGAAATATTGTCTAATGATCTTGTCTTTTGTAAGCATTATATTCGTTCAATTTTAAGATCAATCATATGTTAAACACAACCATAATATGCATGACCACATAAGCATAACTAATTCATAACCATCCAAAAGAAATATTCAAGCATAATAAAAGTCAAGCATAACCATAATGAAGTGTAAGTGTAGCACAACCATAAACAAAATGAGAGAAATATAAGTACATGATCCAAAAAAAATAAAAAATAAAACTTGCTAATGCTCTCGAAAAAGTGGTGGTCTGGTGGTCTTAAGCTTTCGTCCTTTTGCTCATTTTGTTCTCCCCCTTTTGGCATTATCAAAAAGAGGCGGAGTGAGAATACTCAGAGTCAACCGTAGCATCATCATCATCATCATCATCATCATTATCACCATCATCCGCGGGTGAAGAGGTAGCGGAGGGAGGTATGCCCATAGCCTCTTCTAGGTGACCAAGGCAAGAGCTAATCTTGTCAAGCTTCTCACCAATGCGTTTGGAGAAAGAACGAACTAATTTCTTTAGAAAGGAGCATGTCCCAGGAGCAGTATCATCATATGTGGAAGCAATAGTGGTGGTAGGAACATGCGGAGGTGCAGAAGAAGTAGGAGGTGGAGCATCATCACCATGAGCATAGGCAGGAGCCTCGGCCTCTTCATCACTATCTTGAACCACTTGAGGTGCTTGCCTTTGAATTTTGGGTACCCACTGACCATTTTGTAGCTGATAACCCATTTTTTTTAAGGTTGTGGCGGTTAAAAAATCAGAGTTTTTAGGTGGAAGAAAATTTGAAGGAGAAGGGGAGAAGCCAAAGGACTAAAACAGTGGAGTGAGTAAACCACCATATGGAAGAATATGGCGTTTTGAACTTTCTTTGGCAAGCATCCATTGAAAAATTAAAGAAGGAAGGTCAATGCGTTTATCCTTATAGATGCACCACAAAAGAAAACAATCAAGATATGAAATATAGGTGCGGGAACCACTACGAGGCACAACGGTATATGTAATGATGAGATGAAAAATTTTGGCCTCAAGTGTGAGTTGGGAGTAAGATGGAAAGATACCAAAATTCATAAGTGGTTCGGTCATGATTAAAGGTAAAAATGATTCGGGGGTGAATTCATGAGCCATGATCCAAGATTGTGAAGAAATTTGTGGACACATGAAGTCTCCTCGACCCATTCCAAAAAGATGAGCGATATCTCTATCGGAAAATTTATAAGTTTTCCCATAAAGATAAGTAGTAAAGCGAATGGAATAATCATTTAGATTTGGAGAAAGGTCTTGGAAAAGATTTGTATAAAACAACCTAGTGATTTGGGGATAAACGCCTTTACATTGATAGAAAACAACGGGTCCCCAACCAAGTCTAGTTATGCGTCTTATAACATTTGGAAAGTAAGAATCTGCAAAGTGCATATTTAAATTTTTTCCAAAAATCGGTTCAAGAGATTGTAGATGATGTTTGTAGAGAATCTCGGCCTTACTCGAGCAAAATCAATTTTCATTTTCATCGGTGGAAGCTTCTCTAGCAATCGTTTTGCCCTTTCCTCCTCTTACCCTAGGTGCCATTGAAGAGTTGTTGAGTGAGGGAAAATGTAAGGTTTAGAAAGGTGAAAAATGTGAACTATTGGAACCCAAGAACTAAGCTTTTTCATGCCCTAAGAGAGAAATCGAGAGGTATAAAATAAAACATTTTGGGTAAAATGTAATTTGACTTTTCAGTTTTTAGCTACTGCCGAAGGTTCAGTTGACTGAACAGGTAGGTTCGGTCGACTGAGCTAAGAAAATAAGTTCGATCGATTGGAATTTAGGCCTCGGTTGACTGGATTGAGTGTTTTCATAGCTTTTTGGTTTTCAGCAAATTCTGAGAAGAACAAAATTTATTTTACTTTAAAATACTTCTTGACTTAAGATTATACAACCTCACAAACATGCATTAAGCCCAATTCTCGTCTAATTATAATGAAACTATCCTCATTAACGGGTTTAGCAAAGATATCCAGAAATTGTTCACTAGTACTTACAAATTCTAAAAATATATCACCTTTTTGAACATGAACACAAAGAAAATGAAAACGTATCTCAATATGTTTTGTTCGTGAATGTAAAATTGGATTTTTGGAGATATTTTGTCACGCCCCAAACATCCGGGTCACGTGAAAACCCACCAAAACACCATTTTAGGAAAATAGCTTTCACAATTGATAATTAAAATATGCAACATTTGGATAAAAGTCCCCACAGTTCAACTCTCATAAACTGAAAACATGCATCTCATACATTAATAAATATATCGTCAAAAGGCGTACAAAACCAGTCTCAACAGGTGTCACAAGTGTAAGTACGTGTCTCAAAAAGGAAAAACTACAGCAATTCTTCCATCACTTCTGTAACTAGGTCATCTCATCGTGCTCTCCTGAAAAGGTTTTTATAGAAAAATTTCACATCGTGAGCCGAAGCCCAATAGAATATAGGCAGTAAAGCTGTAAAGCTGGCTATGCAATTATACACACACGGGCTCAACCATCGGAGCCAAAAAGGTTTTTCTCTAAAAAACCATCAATTTTTCATCAGACTAACACGAGTCTCAAAAATGTTTTATCTCATAAAACCCCACATTTATCATCCTTCAAACTATGCATATCTTCTTAACAGATATCATGCCACAGTTAAGGGAAAGCTGTAAATAAACTAGTAAGCTCCACTCAGGCCACTCAACCGAGGAGAAAGATATAAATGTAGTCCTATGTACCAACTCTGCCACATTAACAAAGGTAACAACTATAGACTCTCGTCCATTACCCTCAACTCGTAGGTTTAGTAATGACAAATTCTATACGGAGTTACAACTCTAATCAAGTTTGGGAGCTTGTAGATTCATTAGATGGGATAAAATTCATCGGGTGCAAATGGATCTTCAAGAAAAACAGAGGAGTGGATGGAAAGGTAGAAACCTTCAAAGTTAGGCTTGTTACGAAGGGGTTTACTCAGAAAGAAGGGTTCGATTATGGAAAAATCTATTCATCGGTGGCTATGCTTAAGTCCATTCGGATTCTCTTATCCATTGCTGCTCATCTCGATTACGAGATTTGACAAATGGA
>JAOTRH010143137.1:0-13685 GCA_034768845.1 Heliamphora exappendiculata | reverse complement strand
ATATATTAGACAAATGTATGTTGGAGTTATTTGTAATAAATATGCAGAGACCTCAAGGGACTAGATGCCAGTCATACCCAACCATGTGAAGCTCTTTATAGTTTGGGAAGACATCCTAAGAATTGCACACTCAAACACCTTATTCTCAGAAATGTGAAGCTCTTTATAGTTTGGGAAGATATCCTAAGAATTGCACACTCAAACACCTTATTCTCAGAAATTTTTCGCAGCCATTGGTTCATCTCTTTAGGTGATGGTGCTGATATAAGTTTTTGGGATGATCCTTAGGTGAATTACCAGCCTCTTAAAGCCTAGTATTCGTGTTTGAGGTTATATATGCTTTCAACCCAAAAACAGGTTTCAGTATGCTCTATTTTCACCAAGGATTCCCAGCCATGCAGCTGGAATTTGCATTTTAGAAGAGACCTGCGAGCTTGAGAAGAGGACAACTTGCAGCAATTATTCTATGTCTGCAATCAATACCAGCTACCACCGATGCATTCTAAAGATGAACTAAAATAGAGGGGCAGCTCCAACAGATGCTTTTCTGTAATGGTCTTATACCATGCTCTGGAGGTCAGGGTGGCTAGTCCTTCACTCCTTCTAAGCAAAGTGTGGGTCAGCTATATTTCTCCAAAATTCTAGTTAGTCACTTGGATGTCTCTTATCAATAGGATTCCAACTAGGGACCTCTTAATCAAAAGGAATATTATTCCATCTCTTGATCAGGCTTCTTGTGCTGTGTGTGGAGGTGCTCCTGAAACTAGTTCTCACCTATTGGTGAATTGTACCTGGTCGTGGAGAATATGTGCTGATATGGTGGGGTGGTGGGATTTATTATGGGCATATCTTGTTGACCTAAAAAGCTTTTTTATTGGTGGCAGGGAGCTTGCAAAGGTAAGACAGTTAAAAGAATATGGCTTTGTCTTCTATGCTACCCTCTGGGTAATGTAGATGGCTCGAAACAAGATAGTTTTTCTTCATGAAGAAATAGTTTGGAAAATGGTTTCTGAGAATGCTGAGGTTAAGGCTGCCCTTTGGTGCAAAGCAAGCCTTGATCCCTTAGCATTCACTGACAATGATTTCCTAAATAATATTGAGGCTGTCAAAAGTTTGAATCTTAAGTGGGCATGGTGATACTTGCTCCTCTGCTTTGTTGCTTGTTGTGACATCGGTTTGGGTATGTTTGGTGTGGCTGAGGGTTCTTTTTTGAAATCTATATCCGGGTAGCTTAAGGGATTTCCTTGGGTTAGCAAATATGCTTTGTTGCTCTAGGATACTACCTAAAGCCTAAAGCTTGTTTACTAAGTGATTTGCTTTTGAAATGGACAAGTGAAGGCTGCTGGATAGATGCTGATTCTTGTTGGTTGGGACAAAAAATGCACAGTTTTGGGATAGCTCTGTGATCACAACCAACCCCTGTTTTTGCTTGTTACATGGTTGGGTGGGTGGCTCGCTCCTTGTCAACCATGAGTTCTTGTATTTTTCTTTTATGAAAGTTTGAAGTTTAGTTGTAAGAGTTTTCATCTCTTTTGTTGCTATTTTTTCTTTTGAATAGATTTTTATTTTGCCGATAAAAAAAATTGTATTTCGATTCTGTGAGTATAAATATACAACTATCTTAATTTTCTATTTAAATATCTATATATATGTTGGACAAATATATTTCGATTACATGGCTACCGCTATTCAATTATTTTAATTTTTTATAAATAATTCACTAATTTTTTTAAAAAAAATACAAAAATACATGTGAGATCATTACTATTAAAAGGGCCAAGTAATAAAAACCCTGAATCCAAACATGTCATCTTGGAAGGAAAACTAAAGGATAGGTTAGTTATAGTCAATTGCACTATTGTCCATTTTGAATTAAATAAGATAGTATGATAATCAATTCGAGATCCATCCAAATAAATTATAAATTATTATTGCAGCAAATATGCATGGTGCTCTAATATACTTAGTTATTGGTTTATATAATGTGGTCCATCACTTTTGTATTAATATTTTCTTAACATTTAATGAATTATTATTCGGTAAATGGTATGAAAACTAAATAGTATATGCTATCTATAAATGTAAAGCACTCACTTGATATCTTTTTTATAATGAAGCTGTATAAATTTTTATATTTTCAAAATGCCATTCAAATTTGAAAATATGTCACAATAACCAATAATTTCTAATTAATAACTAATTCGGTTATTAACAAATTCTAAAAATACAATTTTCACAATTCCATTAACTAATTCAGTTATTAAAAAATATATTTTGCACATGCATATAACACGTGCACAATGACTAATTATTGAGAATATGATGTCCAACTGATTTAAAAAAATTATATGCTAGTCTCAAAATAAAATAAAATAAAATAATTATATATAATAAAGAGTATATTAAAAATGTACTAACTATTCATAAATATGATGGACTGGCATCAAGTGATAGTGGGCCCATCAAAACTTGAAAGTAATTAATGTAGTTTTTTTTCTCTCAAAACAGTGTATTTTTCAATAAGATAAATGATTCTCATATATATTCTCCTTTATATAAATTCACTCCAGTTATTAACATTTTTGGAAAAAATAAGAATAGTTTTGTAAATTCAAATACTAAAAGTCAAAAAATAGTGTTTTAATACAAAAAAAAATAGTACAAAAATCATTTCCCTTTAATAAACTTTGGAGTGTCCCTAACAATTACTAGATATAAAGTTCCCTCACAAAGAACTTCCAACATATTCACCAACATGATGGGCAGAGTTGGAATTGACAATTAAACAAAAATTTGGATAAACAAAAAAACATTTTTTTTTTGCAGAATATGGGGACATTAATTAATTAATTAATAGGAAGCTTGATCAACAATTTGCTTAAGGAATAAGATAGGTTCCTTTAAAAATGCAACTCAACTTACAAAGCTCAACATCAATAGGATAGAGATTGTGTAAGCTCAGGATAATTAAGAAAGATTCTTTTTCATATTCAATGACTCAAGAAGCCATGTTTAAATTGAAATAAAATTACACCACTACCCCTGGAGTAAAAGCTCATTACCTATAATGGACCCCCCATTTGATTAGCAAGGAATCATTAATTTGTCCCAAAAAGTAATGTATGTCTCTTTGTCTCAATGTATTAAGAATCATTAGATATTTATACTATTTTATGAAAAGAGAATACCTATTTGGAGTTCTCCAATATTGAAGTCAAATGAATTTTTAAATGTATGTCCCTTTGTCTCAATGTATTAAGAATCATTAGATATTTATACTATTTTATGAAAAGAGAATACCTATTTGGTGTTCTTCAATATTGAAGTCAAATAAATTTTTATTATTTTTTAAATTATCCTTGGCCTGTAACTATTTATTTTTTTTCTCTTTACAAATCAGTCTCTAACTACTCATTTTCTCTCAATTTGTGTCCTGTGTTTTATTTTTATTTTTTTATTTCATTGTGTCATGATTTCAATTTTTAATATTTTAAAATAATTTAAGCTATACACGCATCACATGTGCTCAGCACTAATTGTCTTAAAATTTTTGTATCTTAAAATTCCCACATAATTTAACAACTTTTAATATATATACTGAGAGATAGAGACATGTACTTTTAATATATACACTGAGAGATAGGGACATATAATTTTGCGTCAGGTCATCCTAACTCCATGTGATTAAAGACCATTCTCAAGCTTGCAAAAGGGATCACTTAGCTAAGGCTTAGAATAATAATTTGTTTGTTTATTTATTTATTTCATTAATTATTTTTGTAGTAATATTTTTTATTAGTTGATCAAAAAGTTTACTGTTCGAAATGCTCTTGTAAAGACAAATTAGAAAAATAAAAAAATATCAAAAAATAAAAATAGGGGTTTATAAAGATAAAAATAAGTCAATAAATTGGTTTTGCGTGGTTATTTTGGCTTTGATGAACTTTTTTCATCTTTTTATAACAAAAATTAATTTTGAATTTCTTTCATAGAAACAAATTAAAAATCCAAAAAAATAAAAATAAACCAAATGCTTTTTTTTTAATCACAAACTAGGCCCGGCCATCTTAGAAGTGGATTTAATTTTTTGTTTTATAAAAAAATCAACAAACAAAGAATAAGTCATGGAATGAATTAGAAAAATGCAATACTCCCAATAGTAGGGCCTGGTGGGTTATTAAAGATTTTTGGCCTTTGTAACCAAAAACTTAAAAGCTAACATATTACATTAATTTGGTGAAAATAATAATTAATAAGCTAAAAATTTAAATTAAAACACAATCCATGCCATATGTTATTCAAATTCCCATGCACCCAATTCACAAAGGCAATAATTCCTTATTACTTAGTAATTTATTTACTACTATTATTAGCTATATGTTCTAATTTGGTGTCTTTTCTAGACTTTTTTTATTTTTTAATTTAATTTTTTTTTTGATTTCTTGTGTCGAAATGATTCAAAAAATAATACATATTCTTGCTAAACTTGAAAAGAGCTTAATAAAGACAAAAAAGCTAGCTACAAAAAGTTTATTAAATATTTTTCCCATCATATGTGATTTTTTTGGTACTTGTCTTTTACTTTGCTAATTTTTCATCACAAGAGTAATATAAAAAGTATACTTGTTTAAGTTGATGGCTAAAGAAATTTATCATTTTTGCTTATTTTTGTTTATTTAATTTTTTTTATTATAATCTTATACTTATTCAAATTGTCATGATGAAATAATTGAAAAGTTATAAAAACTTAATCAAAAAATAAATTTTTTTACCAATGGTAAAAACAAGCAACATAAAACATAATTTATTCATCTATTTTTATTTTTTAGAAACCATTTTATACTTTTACAAAAAATTATTTTTTTAACTCGTATTGAGGAGAAGAGTAAAAAAAGTATAATAGTTTGATCAGATGATAAAAAAATTTAATAAAAACAAAAATAACATAACAAAATAAGTAAAAATAAGTCATTATCCTAGAGGGTGTCATAAAGGATAATATTACCTGGCTTGAACAAAAGTAAAAAATAATTTTTTACTCAATCAATCATTTCAAAAAAAAAAAAAAATGAAAAACTAATTACCACACAGTGCACCTTCAATTTAAATATGTTCTAAGCAAAAATTTTTTTAAAAAAAAGTTAGCTTTGAAACTAGTTACTATTAATCAAGGCGACATTTTTCTTAAGAGCACTATTTTGGATATTGTATCGGCTATATATATTATCAATATTTTTACTGGTATGTACGCTACACACCGGTATTGATAAAATACCAAATACTGTTTTAAATTTATCTCCAAAATATTATATATGTTTTATTTTAAAATATTATTCAACAACAAGGAATTTAGAAAAGATTTAAACTTAATTATCTAACATGATATTGTAAATAATTTGTTTAAACTAAACTTTGGTATGATTTTATAATGAGATAAATAAGTCAAAGTCAATATAAATTTAATATTTAACATTTTCTATAATACAATAACATTATTTGAGTTTTAGAACTCTCCTATTATGTTCTATTTGAGACTTGAATTAGAGTATAAAAAATAAAAAATTAAATTTTTTTTAAAAAATAATTTGGACTAGAGTGTATGTACCTTTTATTGTTCAGCAGTAGTTAATATTATTTAGTACGATGATAGGGGCCGATGCCAATTGATATCTTAAAGTCATATAATTAAATAATTAATATACTAATATTGTTATAAAAACAATACATGCTAGTCTATACCCGTCAATTGTTAATATTATAGTATGATATTTATAACTATGATCAAGAATATCTAGAATGAATTAACATACTGTTGTTATTTGTAGATTTTTTTTGATTTAATTCCAAAATAAATATACTATTTGGGATCTAAACTAAATTTTGAATTTTTTGAAATTTAAATTATTAAAAAGGTAATAAAAAATAAATTATTTAAAAACAACTTATTTAATCTACTTTTAACTATTTTATATTATTAAAATATCTTATATACTCTTACTTGGTTTTGAAGATGTATTATTTGAATAATTAAAATTTTGCTTTTTTTACTTTTAAAAAAATATTTAATTTTTTATAAGGAGTATTATAGTTATTATTATTTTTACAAAAGCTAACTTATTTAAATTATAAATACGTTTTTAAAAAACAAATAAAATCTAGTAATTTTTTTCCAAAAGAAATACTAAACAATATAAAAATTCATTGTTCTAGAAAAAAAACTCAACTTAAAGATTCGGCAGCACTGACCGTCAAGGTGAAGCCATGATATGTAGACATCGCATGGAAGAACGGCGTTACTGCTGCGCAGTGATGGGTTCCCACTTCCCGATTAAGCCATCTCAGAGAAAATTCCGAACTGAATACTTTATCGCACTCGTAACTCTCTATTTATTCGGAAAGTTTAGTAAAGATTTTCTCTGTAACGGTCCAGAAAAGCCCTAGATTAGGGTTTTGATGTACGAATTCAACTGAGTTCTCGCACTGGCTCTTCCAATCAAAAACACGTGAGAAGCCCCATCACGACTGTCAATATTTTCTTGGGTACGTTTTTTTCTTCATTTGTTGATATTTCTGTGGGTTATTGTGACTGTTTGATGGCGTGAAATCTTGGTGTGTACAACATAATTTTATGCAGAGTCATTTAAAAGAGACGAATATTCATACCCATTTGTTTTGATGCTCAAAGACGAACTGGGTGAGAAGTGATTTTAAATGTTATAGACCATCTCCCACTCTGCACCTTTTTCTTTTATCAGATTTGGGGAATTTTTTTGGGTTAAAAGCTTATTTGATACTGCACATTACAATGGTCAGAGGCAAATTGTTCATCAAATGTTTTAAAGAAGTCCCAATGGATCCTCAAAAACCTATTTAAACCATTATAAAAGAAAGAAAGGAGAACAGGCAGGGAGGTAAGAGCGAGTAAGACTAGTTTATAGCAACACAACAGATATTAGACAGCTCCGTGATTAAGTATATCGATATGGGGTGACAGATGCAGGTCGAATTCAGCAGGGCTGCAGGCACGAAATGCCACGTCACACGAAAGAAAGATCACATTTCCTTGAATAGTTCTCTGACTCCAATCAAATTAGTTTTTTTTTATAAAAAAATTCTTATTATTAAAAAAACAAGAATTGAATGCTCCAATCTTTCATCTTTCAAACATTTCATCAAATCTTCTTAAGAAAATGTCAAACTTTTCCCCAATAGCTTCTTTCACCAAATTTGGTGAAAAATTTATACCCTTGATTTGATGAAAAATTAAGTTTTTCCTTGATTTGTTGAAAAACTTAGTTTTCACTTGATTTGATATCAATTTTGGTGAAATGGTTGGACCATTGGAGCTTATTTGTAGTTTTCTTTTCGTCAAATTGGATTTTGATGAAAGATTTGGGGAATATTTGGAGATACCAGTGATGGTATTGTTGGAGATTCTGGATTCTGTAATTGGGAGTCTGCTTATCGTGTGTTTTGTAGGGATCGGTGATGTTTTTTTTTGGTTCCTTTTCTTTTTCCTACTGAGATGCAATTTTATGAAGGGTAATAAGGAGTCAGTTGGAGGATCCCGTGGTATGTGAATTGGTTGATTTATGAATCGAGTGACAATGGGTTAAAAGTGAACTCGAGGCTTTTGTGCCAGTTTTCGATTGCTAGTAAAGTTCATAACGCTAATCTAAAACTGCATACTATTACTATCTACATATATATTATCTTATATTATAGTATTATACTATATATGGAGAACACCATTTTGGTGTTCCCTTGATTTTGACGTCCTTAAGGAATTTGTTTATGTGCACTTCGGAAGCAAATTGGGAGATCCCGTGGTATGTGAATTGGTATATGAATCGAGTGACAATGGGTTAAATGCTATTAACCTTTATGGAGAAACATGATGCTCCTATGTTATTGTTAATTTTGGTTAAAATTGTGCCCTTTAGGATGCTCGACACGCCACTAAATCGTAGCTCAACAGCACAACCACAAATAGATGGTTAAACAGAGGTTACCAATTGCACGCTGGGCAACCTAACTCACAGCATCTATGGGGATAAACCAAAGCAGTGGGATTACGCTCTTCCACAAACCGAGTTTGCCTACAACAGTGCCGTTCATAATGCCATTGGAAAATTACCTTTCTCTTTGGTATACGTGACATCTTCGAGACATGCAGCGGATCTAGTGAGTTTTGCTGTCGAGACCATGGCTAAGCAAGCTCAAACAGTGTAGGAAGCGGTGAAGCAAGAGTTGGAAGAAACCAACGCTAAGTACAAAAAAGCAGTTGATAGACAGACGCACCAAAATTTTTAAGGAGATTCGGTGATGGTGCTTTTGCGTAATGAGAGATTTCCAATAGAAACTCATAATAAGTTGAAGCCTAGAAACTATGGTCCTTACAAAGTGTTGACAAAGATTAGTGACAATGCCTATGTGATTGATCTGTCCGAGGACATGAAGATTTCCAAGATCTTTAACGTCACAGACCTATTTGAGTATCAAGTAAAGGAGCCGCTCTATCCAAATTTGAACTTGAGGTCGAGTTCTCTTTATGTAGAAGGGACTGATGTAGAACAAGTGGCCGAGACATTTCTAAAGAAATTAAGCGGGTAAAAGTCAAAGAAGAAATCGAGAAATTGATTAGGATTTGTTTTTATAATTTTATAATTATTTTTTTTAAAATTTTTTTCATTTTAGTGTCGCCTGTTTTGGCACATTAATCTTTTCCTAGTTATGCTATTAATTTTTAGTTTTCTTTTGGGCAAAAATAGCCTAAATTACTACTTTGCTATTAGTATTTATTTTCTTATCAGAATTAGAAATTTTCTACTAGTATAAATAAGGGTGTAAGCCTAAGGGTTCATCATTATATTCATTAATAATATTCAGAATTTCTCTTTTATCCTTGAGGATTCAAAGCAATTGCTCGTTGATTTGAGTGTTTGTTTTGTTTGCTAGAATGCTATTTAGCCTTTGTGATATTTCACTGCGTCACACATTATGGGATATGTTAGTGTAATTTGTGTGCAAACTTCTCGAATATGTTGGAGACTTTTTTTTTTTTTTTATGTTTTGAGATTTGGTGCACGAAGCTTGATTACCTTAAAATGTGGTAAACCTAAAATAATGAGGGTATTGTCATTATGTTGCATTTGATATGTCATTGGCGCATAGTTCTAGATTCCATAAGTGATGGTACTCTATGTGAATCCTAAAGCTTACATCATGTTTATTTTTTTAATATGTAGGAGAATATCATGTTTAATAGTTCAGTTGATCTGGCCTGGGTTTGCTCCCTAATGGCCACTAGTTCAAATCTTCTAAAGGCCATGTAAGGTTTGCTTGGCTATTAACTTCAGGATCCCGAGATTAGTCGAGATGCAAGCAAGCTGGCTTGAACATGCTGTTTAAAAAAAAAGTGTTCAGATCTTCAATTTCTGTTTCCACTGGATATGACAAGGGCAAAGGTATAGGATATGTGCCCAACACCCACAACCAAGTGAGACACTTGGGTCCTTTTAAGTTCTAACAATGTATGAAGAAGGCCATATTCGATAAACAGAAAGATTTCTAACCTTCGCAAAGAAAGAAAATTTTCCCTGTTCCATTTAATTTCATGCACACTCCTAAATATAACATTTTATGTAAAAGTATTACTCAACATATAAATGTTTTAATGTTCATGATTTTTTCTACACGCCTTTATCCAACTTTTGGATGCATACCCTCTATCCTAAACTTAAGGTTTATGGTTTGACACTCAATACTTGTACCCAACTTCATGTAACACAGATGTTGCTCATTTGTTTTAACCTTTTGAAATCATTCTGTTTTTCTTCTTCTTGTGTTGTAGATAAACATTTCATTGCTTTCAAAGTTCAGGGTGTTTTTTTAATAAGAGGCATGAGCCGCATGACAAGGAGGGCACAAGATAACCCTAAGAATTGTTGTTCATGATATTGATGTGAGGAAGTGGTAATTTCCTACTTCAGTTTCTTTTTAATATTCTTAAATCAGATTGTTCCATTTCTCATTTTAGAGTGTGAAATTAAGTCTCCTCCGTTTTGGTGTTTACTTTATGTTCACTTGTGTTCAGCCTTCATGGGAACAGAACGCATAAGGACTAGTATTACAAATGGAAAAGGGGACACACTCTCAGTTCCACCTGGTTTTGTGTCACTTACATCTTTCATACTGAAGAGAGTAGAAAAGAGTGATGAAACTTCTAACTCCATGGCTGTGGGGAGTGGATTGGAACCTGAACCAGCGCAGACGGACATTACTCGCAGCAGAAATGACAGTGCAAATCATAGGAAGTCTCTCAGGTCTAGACCATGGATACTTTATGATCGGTACACTCACAACACCGAGGACTCTGATCCTGAACAGCTTCATATGGTAATCTATCTTCTCTTATTTTGTGCATTTCTTTTAGAATGTAGGATTGTAAGTTGATGCTGCAGTATATTTTGGCTGCATGGGTGGAAATTTATGTGACATTCTTATATGCTGTAAAGTTTTAGTGAGTATATTTAACACTATTAGAGGGAACGGTAGAAGCGGCATGGAGTTCTGCGAACCTAGTCTGCTTGTATTAGCTGTTACATATGTTTTAGTATATTATAAAAACCATGCTGCCAGGCTAAGAAAGTATAAATTAAGCAAGATTCTATTTCTGGGAAGTTAAAACAATACAGTCAATGAATGCCAGGTTAAGATGGTTTGATCGGGCACAGCAAAGACGGATGTCTTGATTAGTGGGGATGGGGGAGGGATGAGCTTCCTATTAATTTGTCTGAGATGAAGGATTGCCTCGTGGAGAATTATATTCAGACTATCAGGAAAGACAGTGATTTGAATAGAAATACATGACCCGACATACAGAATGGTGAAAATGGGGGGAAAGAGAAAAAACTTCTTTGGTGCAATATAATTTCACACCTCTTGCTTTGTGTTTTATTACTATATCGAATGCTAATTTTGTGCAAATACAATGCCAATATTCTTGTAGAAAGCTGAGGTCGCCCTTCTCTGTGTGCATTCTGTTATTTCTCCTTCGAAATGGTATTGAATAACCTTGCAGATCTGTGTATCTGGTCATGATGCCTCTTGACTGGAAAATGTAACCAGTATTCGTCTGAAGTCTGTGGGCATTTGCATTTATTCTTTGAAATCTATTGGCCTCTACAAACCTTGAACGCAGGTGAGCTCACTTTGGGATTGACAAAATCCAGGATTTCAAAACATCATTTAAGATAGATATCACTCTTCCATGCGACTTTTATCCAAGATTATGAATTGCTATCCAACATCATTTGGTCAATTCTAATTGGAGAGGGCAGCAAAACTGGCTGTGCGCCGAGGTAGCGCGACTGAAAGTTATTGACGCACAGTAGTGTTCGCATCTTTGTGTGTGGGCATGCCTTGTATCATGTTTAATTAAGAACTTTATGAATAAACCAGCTAGCCTACTATTCCATCTGGCTTTCGGTTCCTAGTTATTACGATGCTTCAGAATTTAATTTTCATTATCATTGAAGTTTTGCCTACTTTTTCCTAGTCAGTATATTTATAGTAGGAGTCTAGGATCCGTAAGCAGAGTGATAGTCTAGCCGATATTTAACTTCTTTTGCAGAATCTCTCTGTGAAGGCCTGCCTTCCCAAAGGGGTGATCCGTGAATGCCCAAGTTGTACAGATTCCCAGAAGGTTTGTGGTTATACATTATTTATCTGTTTTATAGAATGCTGATTTCTAAGTGGCAATTTAAATTTTTTTCGGTGGAAATTCCAAAGCATCACCATGGTAACCTTCCTTCTCTTGTTTCATTCTCATAAACTGTAACTGTCATTGAATAAAGTTCTGGGACAGGTCATAGCAAGGTGGCATCCAGAAGAGGCACGCCTGACTTTACTTGAAGAGGCCCCTGTTTTCCACCCATCAGAAGAGGTGTTTCCTTCCATCTACAATAAATGAGTTTATGCATTTCATTTTTCTGCCTGACCTTATGCTCTCATTATGTTTTGTTCTATTTGGAGGTTTGCCTGCCGGATATTAAACATGTGTATCTGTATGAATTTTGAATCTTGTTGCAGGAATTTAAAGACACTCTTAAATATTTTGCAAGCATACGTCCAAAGGCAGAATCTTATGGAATTTGTCGTATTGTTCCTCCTCCTTCTTGGAAACCACCATGCCTTCTAAAGGAAAAGACCATATGGGAAAATTCTAAGTTCACTACATTTATTCAACGGGTTAATGAGCTTCAACATCTATATCCAGAGAGAAAACTTCAAGGAATTCATGAAAAGATGATGCGAAAAAGGAGAAGAGATTTGGGAATGAGTTTGGAATGTGGATCAGGTGAAAGATGTACCACAGGCCCTGATGAAACCAAGCGTTATACTGAACGATTTGAGTTTGAACCTGGTCCAGAGTTCACATTGGAAAGTTTCAAGAAATATGCAGATGACTTCAAAGGGCAGTATTTCTGCATGGGGGAGAAGGTTAAAGATTCACATGTTAAGTCTTCTTCGATTGAGAACCACTGGGAGCCCTCGGTGGAAAATATTGAGGGTGAATACAGAAGGATCATTGAGAATCCGGGTGAAGAGATAGAGGTTTGTTGGAGAAATCATGACCAGCCTATTGAGTGAGTTTTATTAACTTTGTATTTACTTAGCAGCTTACATCATCCTATTGTTTGTGATAATCTAGGTGCTTTATGGTGCTGACCTGGAATCCATAATTTTTGGAAGTGGGTTTCCAGTAGTATCAGATTCAGCAGTGACGTCCGACTATCCTAAATATGAAGAATCTGATTGGAACTTGAATAATATCCCTAAGCTGCCTGGTTCTCTTCTTGCTTTTGAGAGCAACAAGACTTCTAGCATTTTGTTCCCTCGACTTTTCGTTGGAATGTGCTTTTCATCTCTTTGTTGGGTGAGATTCTGAAGCTTTTCCATGCCCATGAATAAATTAAAATTTTCATCTGATTCTTTCTGCTCTGGTCAATCCAATTTGATTATATGTAAGTTCTTCATGGGAATTTTGACTTCTTTGCATTATATGGTTAAGCAGAACATTTTGGTCTGTACAGCTATTTGGATAGATTGATAATTGATTTGCTTTAATTGTTTACATTTTGAGAAACAGAAAGTTGAAGAGCACCTCTTGTATTCACTGTGTTACATGCATTTGGGTGCCCCTAAAGTGTGGTACAGCATACCAGGACGATACTACTTCAAGTTTGGGGCTGTCGTGAAGAAGTACTTTCCGCACTTGTTAGTAGAAAATCCTGAGTTGCTTTATAAAATTGTGAGTAATGACTTCCTTGTTATTCTACTGCGTCATGTTAGAGAACTGCTCTCGTTGCTCAAAATTTAGATGGTATCCACTTTTAACAGTACTTCTGTGTTATATTTTTACTGTGGAACTGGCCAAAGACAATTGGGCTATGTTTAAATTTGTATTATCAGATCAGACAAATATTTTCCCTTTTTACTCATTTCCACATTAGATTGGTAAAAGGTAAAATGGTAGTTCTGCATAAATCAAATCAGCAACATCATCAGTCACGTTATTGACTTATGCCTATTCCTCTTTTACACTCTTTGGGGGGGGGGGGGGGGGGGGGGGGGGGGGGGGGGGGGGGGGGGGGGGGGGGGGGGGGGGGGGGGGGGGGGGG
>JAOTRH010143115.1:0-13685 GCA_034768845.1 Heliamphora exappendiculata | reverse complement strand
ACAAGAAAATAAAATAAAATACTTAGTACAAGAAAATAAAATGCTATTGAAATGAAATTTAGACTAAACGAGAAAATTAGATGCTAGAACATTAAATAAATAAATAAATAAAATAAAATGCTAGAAAAAAAAACATTACATTAAAGAAAAAAAATAAGTAAGGTGCTAACAAGGAAAAATTAATGGTAATGAAGAAAATAAAAAACTAGAAAAGAAAATATTATGTTAAAAGAAAATATAATATTAAAGAAATTACATTAAGTTAAGGAAATAAAAAGTTACATTACAAAGGAAAGTAAGTGCTTGTTTAGTAAATTACATTATTTACTAAACAAATGCTAACATAAAAATTAAGTTAGAAAAATAATTAGAATGCTAATAAAATAAAACTAAGCTAACTAAAAATAAAATAAAATAAATGCTACAATATGGAATGAACATAAAAGAAAGAAAATAAAAAGAAATATATTATTAAAATTAAATAGGTATAATATTGGCGATTACAACCATTTTCATGTAGGTACCTTAATCATAATGATTAACAACATTGATTAGTTGTAACCGTTGAGAATATTGGCACTAAATTGATAGATTAATGGAATGCAACAATGTACTAAAAAGTAAAATAAAAATAATAAATGAATATTTTAAAAGAAATAACCCAACTACATTGAACAATAATTAATATTGCAAATACTAAACAAAATTGACAATAATCGAAAAACTTTGAAATGAAAACTAACTCGATCGCTCCAATAGAGAGAAGTAGAGTTTAGAAAGATCAGGGATCCAAGCGAGGTACCTGGATTGCCAGGGAATCCTCAAGTCGGGAAATATGCTTCAATTTTTCAATCCTCATGGGGTGATCCAAGCAATTTAGGCTTCAATGTAGTTATGGGAGATTAGGGACTCGGTATCTCGGCAGGGTTTCAGCGTCGAGGCTCGGGATCGCTCGGTATATCGGCAAAGTCTCTCCTACTCAAAAATTTGTCCTGAAAACGTACGTCGGGGTACGGTATTTATAGAATTCTTCAACTAATGAGGTGTTGTCACGTTTTGGGACACGTCAGATCATTTGGAGTTGGCGGCCGCCACAATGCCAGTTGGCGGCCGCTGGGTTGGAAAAGGTTCTATTGGCGGCCACCACAATGTGAGTTTGCGGTCGTCATGTTGGAGTGGCAGCCGCCACTTTTGGCTAAAGTTTCCAAGAGGTTTATTGACGGCTGCCACAATGAACATGGCGGTTGCCACTTCTGGCAATGACTTGGGCAACAAGTTATCGATGGTTTGGTACAATTTCAGTGATTTTGAAGGTTTTGAAGGTTTTTGATAACTGGGTTCAAATACCGAGCTTGGATTAACTACCGATGATTGTACTGAGGCACTATTCCTCCTGTTTTCATCATCGGATTCGCCTAATATTAGGCGAGGTCAAATTAGGGTGTCTACAGGGTGAAACTCGATTTAAAATAGACCTTTTGAATTTTGATGGACTTTTAGATAAACGTACAATCAAACTTGAAATTTTGTTTAAAACAAGCTTAGATTCGTAGAAGACAGATTTTGAGATGAATTTGAATTTTTGGAATAAGTTGGGTTTAATTTCTAATTTGAGGATGAATTTGGGTAGATGTCGGGCTAAACTGATTTCTGAAAATTTGGGAACATCTTGAAATCATGTTAAAACATAGGGTCTAGAACGGAGTTAGCGGCTAGTTTGGATTAGGAAATGGAACTAACGGGCTAGGGCGTTAATTTGCGATTGAATTTGGTTGGATTTCGAAAACGGGGCCAAATAGGGTTGAGGCTAGGTTGGGTCACGTTTGAATTTGATTTTTGTATTTTTTGTCGAGACGAAATTTTGATGACATTTTAGTTGAGTCCGCCATTTTGAGATTTTCGAGGTTGAATTCGGGATGGGTTCGAGGCGGATTAGGGGCTATGTTGGAAGGAAATTGAAATTTTAAACTTTCCTTTGAATTTTTGAACTTGAAATTTGATCGAGATTGAATTCAAATTTTGAGAAAACTATGTCAAAAATATGAGTGAAGTTGGGTTTCCGTTAAATTTGAATTTAGATTCTAGTGAATTGGTTTTAATCAGATGGCATAGTTATTGGTTTTGAAACGAAGGTAGGTTTTTGAACTAGTGAGTGAGATTTTGACGCTTAAAGCGTTGGTTGATTTTGAGTCTCATTTTGATTTTGTTCTGATTATCGTCAGTTTGTTTCAGCTATCTTGTTACGTACTTCGATTTTGATCTTGTTATTGTTTCTATTTGTTTCATTTTTTTTATTTTGTCGATTCCATTATTGCTCTTTGTTTACTGATTTGTTTGTTTTGTTTCATTTTAGGGGCAACTTCGTATTCGGGGTTTTGGAAGATCCTTAGATGTTCTAGAGTGGTACACGATGCCCCCTCCCCACAGCAGAGAGATTGTTGATTGGGCAGGCTTTGGCAGCTTCGTTACCATGCTGGAGGGGACTAGCAACGACCAAGTCACCCTCACTGCTTTAATAGAGAGGTGGTGGGACTCCACCAACACCTTCTATCTTCTGACATTCGAGGTGATTCTTACTCCCCTTGACTTCTCTCCCATTACTGGGATCCGGTTGGGCGATGACTTGACCCCGTTTGATTCTGATATCTGTCGGAGCCCTAAGGCTCTTCTGTACCTTCTCGGTCATGTGCCTCCTTCCATCGACAAGGGGAGAATATGACACACGTGGATGAAGACGACATTCTGTCATTTTGTTTGCTCCGAGGTACACCACTTCGAGTGGGTGGCACGTGCACTCCTTCTCTATATGTTCAGGATATCCTTATTCCTGAACTTAGAGAATATGGTGCACTCCACTATCTCGCTACCATGGTGGTGGTGGACCAGATCGACTCCTATGACTGGGAAGGAGCCGCATTGGCCACCTTATACGAGTACACGAGCGCGACCACTAGAACCTCCGATCTGAGCATTGGTGGGTACTAGCGTATCTGGGAGGAATGTATGCTTTCTCTATTTTTTGTGTTTTCCTTTTCCTTTTCCATACCTGCACATATGTTTCAATTGTATTGATGCTTCTCTCGATTTTCTACACCTCTGGGCCTATGAGTTCCTGGGTATGCGCCAGTCAGTGAACTCTTACGACAACACCCTCATGATCCCCTAGGCACTTGGATGGGTCAGACACCATCGGGGTACGAAGCCTAGTGGGAAGGACCTAGATGATGACCACCTCTTATTGGACAGCCTCACTCCCGACTGTCTAAGTCACTTACTGCTCTTTGCTAAGTTATTCTTTTCATTCCTTGTTCATACACTGCTTATTGACATGCTTCTTTTGATTTTCAAGTATGCTGGGACATATGGATGGGCATGGAAGAGCGAGCTCGTGCTGACTTGATGTAGTGCCGCGAGGTTACCCAGTCCCGTGTCTTACTTGAGGGGCCATTCTGCAGGGAGTGGTACCTTGGCGAGCGCATCATTTGGCAGTTCCTAAGGTATGACCATTTTCGTATTCTAAGGATGCCTCTAGTGGGATGCGTCAGACCGACACCCTCCGCAAGGCAGAGATTATCCGAGCCATGGTGGGCCTCGATGTTGCCACGCTGATCGAGGGTGAGGATCGTTACTACACGGTCTTTGCCCATGAGAGTCTCATGCCTGCCATGGGTGCTTGTGCTGCCGTGCGGGGTCCTCCTTTCGCTACCCTGAACTCTGTTCACCTCGAGCTCCGCTGGACAGTAGATAACTTTGTTGACGAGAATCTCCATCAGATTCGGATCACCGAGCCAGCGGGCCAGGAGATTCTCCTTCCCCTTGGCGCTGAGTAGGTATGACATCCTCCCTTCTATTCTTTATACTGTCACTTATATCTGACTGTAATGATTTAACCGCACTGATTCTTATACCCGTACTGATTCCCATCTTTGACTAATTCTGATGTCTGATTGGGCTGACTTAGTTCTTCTTTAAACAGATGCCTTAGGAGTGGTGCGACCAGTCCTTTTGCCTGATCACCAGGTTTAGGGTATTGGTTCGTCACTAGGACACTGCCTTCTGAGCCTATGGCTTGGAGCCTGATGCTCCTCGATGTGGCCCCATTGCGGTACTCAGCCATTTTTATCTTTTATTTATATTTTTGCGCTCTTTTCTTTCTACTCATACTTATCTGCCTTAGCTGGTGTGGTTCTTTTCTTTCTTTCAGCATGGGCATAGCGGAGGACCAAAGACTCACGGTGGTCGCACGGCACTTACTGCCCCAGCTGTACCTTCTGCACAGACTTCTACTTCTGTTGCTTCTTCATCTAGAGCTCGGACCCTCAGCGTAACACAAACAATTGATAGCTCAGAGGATGGCGCAAAGGGGACTCGGTCTTCATCCGGAGAGTCATCCCAGGGTGGCTATGTGGTCCGAAGGAAGAGGACCCGACAAGAGTGATGATCCCACTGCAACCCAACTGCTATTCTCTTCCTCTTTTACTATACATGGAGGCCTGTGCACCTATTTTTATTTGGGCCTGCGTGCCTTTGATTTTTCCCTTGGCTTGCATGCCGTGTCATACACATACGCATGTTACTTTACTTTTGATGGGTTGGGCCTTCATGCCCTCTGGTTTACACTTTTATTATCATGGATGCCTTTTTTGTTATGTACTTATGAAAATCATATTTTTGACCACTTGGACTCTTATTATGCATGGTGATGTGATTCATGGGTCGTAATCTTGTTATATGAACTGCTTTTCTTGTTACAAGTTGCTAACAAGTACATAATTACAGTTTGGGGCATATTGAAAAAATGGGGACAAGCTGTTAAAATTTCTGCAAAAAAAAGATTGCGGCCGTGAGAAATAATCTTGCGGCTGTTTGGTTTGGATATAGCGGCCTGAACTTTTGTAAAGAAAAGTTCACAGCCTAGACTTTGGGTATCATGGCTATGAGGTTTGGGATGAAAAGATGACGGCTGTTAGGTTACAAGTTTATGGTCGTAGGAAAAAGGTGACGGCCGCAATAACGGGATTTGGCGCAAAACTTGGAGCATATTCTATGGGCTCCCTCCATTTCTGGATCTATAAAAGGGGCAACTGTTCTAGACCCTACTGTTTTGGATATCTTGTATTCTCCTTATATCCTTTATGGCCCACTCTTGCAATAACTCTCTGTCGACTTGGATGAGCGACTTCTCCCCGGTTGAGCGAAAGAACTTCCTCAACTTTGGTCTAGATGCGATGTTCTCCTTGCGATCCCTAAGGGTTGATTGGCATCTTCTGAGAGGAGCAGCTTAGCTATGGGATCCTAATGTTCATGTATTCTGTTTCGGTGTTAAGAAGTTATGTCCAACTGTGGAGGACTTTTTGGCCATTCTAGAGATCTCGAGCTGAGAAGAGGTCATAGTTCCTACGCCTTTCTTGAGTTCTAAGGACAGGTTGATGCAGCTCTATGGTTACTCTTGGCATGAGGCTTCTATTATTACTTATGATGGATTTATTAAAGTGGCTCAAATCGTGAACCGCTTCGGGCCTCGGGGGTCTCTTGGAGACTTCTCTTTCTAGCTTTAG
The DNA here is from genome assembly GCA_034768845.1 of Heliamphora exappendiculata. Lineage (NCBI taxonomy): Eukaryota > Viridiplantae > Streptophyta > Magnoliopsida > Ericales > Sarraceniaceae > Heliamphora > Heliamphora exappendiculata. The sequence continues at coordinate 8,127 of JAOTRH010143115.1, read as the reverse complement.
CGCCGGCATGCTCTTTGCATCTATCTTTTGGCTCATTTTCTCTTGGGCCCTTTCTTATGGTCAAGTCAGATCTTCTTTGGTGGATGTGGCTCATCAGATCCACAAGGGTCAGGATCCTATTCTACTGGTCCTTGCTGAGATGCTTCTCGATCTTAATGCAGTCCACTCCAGGGGTGCCCCTTATTTTGCCGGTAGTGCTCTCCTGCTACAGGTAGTCTCTCAATTCTCCTTTTTATGTATTTCTCTCGAGTTTTCCACTCAGCTCTCCTTTTTTTTTTGTATTTTCTCTTATTTTTCTCGCTTAACTCTCCTTTTCATTACTCCGTCTGGTTTTTCCACTCAGCACTCCCTTTTCTTTATTCTCTTAGATTTTTCCAATCAGCTCTCCTTTTCGTAGTTTCTCTTCGGTTTGGTTAATGGAGAAGGTGAATTTGTTGGAGAAGCCCATGTATGACAGTTACAACATGAAGTCCTTCATTCGTCATCAGGTTTATCAGTTGTGCTCCACCGAGACTGCTTGACAGGATTACCTGAGTTCTCTGACCGAGGAGGACATCTCCTAGCTATACCCCTGACTGAAGATATTTTCCATGACTATTGCAACTGTGGGCCATTTGGGAGTCCTGTTGGTTAGCTTGAAGTTGGCCACCTTTTATCATCCTTATGGCATTCTTCGCTAGTTTGAGCATACCCAGATCTGTCCCGAGATTGTTGTGAGCCATCTATACAGTTCTCCTCACCAGGCCCCTTTCTTGGGTCAGTACCAGCAGACTTGGTCTTCTCGACTTAGGATACCGATTGGTGGGGATTTTGACAGTGAGTTATCTGTGAGTTATAAGGCTTAGCTGCAAGCGGAGGTAGAGCGCGGGGCAGAACAGGAAGGGGATGCAAAGAGAATGAGGACTTGATCTTACTTTGCTGTACCTTAATATTTTTCTTGTTTCCTCCCTTTTTAGTTTCTTAGGATAAGGACTTGCGAGCCTCTCTTACTTCTTGAAAGAACTGTGTTGGCAAAACTCATTAATGAAAAGTTTCTTCACTTTTGGTTTATAGTGACTTCTTACATTCTCGTTCTTACAACATAATCATCTTTTTAGAAAAATTTAAAAATAAGCTTTTGCATTGATCGACTACTTGAAATATGGTTACAAATGGGAACTTTGAACAAAAGTTTTGGCCAAACTTTTGACAAAAGCTGCCTATGTATCCCGAAGAAGGGAATCAGGCCATAATGTAGCTCGAGGCTCGGGTTACGCTTGAGTATTGATGCTCTCTTTTTTGCGGGCTTTCCTTCAGTGATAGAAGCTTTTAAGTTGATCTGAGTTGATGGGTGTAGAGAAACATTTCTGTCCAAATCCATGAGAACAGTGGCGCCTCCTGACATCAAGGTCTTGATGAGATAGGGTCCGGTCCAATAAGGTTTGAACTTGCCCCTTGGATTAAAGATCGAAGCTCTGATCTCTTTAAGGACTAAGTCACATTCCTTCAAGTTCTGAGATTTAACCTTCTTGCTAAATGCTCAAGCTATCCTTCTCTGATATCCTTGAACATGGAATAGGGTTCTAAGCCTCCTTTCGTAAAAAATGAGCAACTCTTCAAATCTGTCCCTCTAACATTCTGACTCATGGATATCACTTTCAGCCATTATCCTTAGAGACAGGATCTCTAATTCTATGAGCAAAACTATTTCCATTCCGTAGACCAAGGCATAGGGCGTTGCTCCAGTAGAAGTTCTAATCGATGTCCGATATCCCTAAAGCACAAATGGTAACTTTTTTTGGCAAATCCTTACTTCCCTTTATCTTTTCTGTTGGATCTTCTTCACATTTTTATTTGCAGCTTCCACAACCCCATTGGTTTTGGTCTGTATGGTGAAGACCTGTAACTGATGATTCGATACTCTTCCAAGAGGTTTAAAACGTCTTCTTGAAAGTGGGAACCGTTGTCGAAAATTTTCTCATGTGGAACTCTGTACCGACAATGAGTTAATTAAGTTACTTGAATGGCTTTCAAAACCGAGTATGAGGCAGCTTCGACCCATTTCGTGAAGTAATCAACTGCCATGAAAATAAACTCATGCCCATTCGATGCATTGGGTATCACCTTCCCTATTACGTCGATTTCCCAAACTGAGAATAGCTAGGGCGAGGTCATGTTATAAAGCTGAGATGGCGGTATATACATAAGATTCGCGTGGATTTGGCATTTTTGGTACTTTCGGATGAACTGGTGACAGTCCATTTCCATGGTCATCCAGACACATTCTTGGCGTAGGATCTTCTTAGCCAGTATCATCCCACTCATGTGAGGTCTACAAACTCCTCTATGAATTTCTCTCATCAACTCATGTCCCTCTTCCGTGTTGACACAAAACTTATCGACTCCCAAATATCCTTTTTTGTACAGTCTTCCCCTACAGATCACGAACTGTGTGGCAAGTCTCCTGACAGCTCTATAGTCCTTTTTACTGGCTCGGCTCGGATATTCTCTCTTCTCAATGAAATTCCAAATGTTGTGGTACCATGGTAGTCTGTCATTAGCTTCTTGGGTAATAGCGATGTTGCTAATCACATGTGCATCCTTTTATTAAATTTTCAAAGGCCTCATTCTTATCCCAGGTGGTATATCTATCAATGCTGCCAAAGTGGCCAAGGCATCGGTGAACTTGCTCTGCAATTTCAGAACATAAGTGAACACCATGCTTTCAAAGCAGGGAATCATTACCTCAAGCTCTCGGTGATACTGAACTAACTTTTCTTCTTTAACTTTCCACTCTCCTTTTGCCTTGGATACGACCAGAGCTGAATCTCCTATAACCTCCAACTTTCTTGGCCCTAGTTCTAAGGCAGTTTCCAATCTGGCTAAGCAAGCTTCGTACTCAACCTGATTGTTAGTGACCTAAAAGCTCAAAAATCATCGGGAATGACAAGGAGTATCCCTACCCCATAACCATATTGGCTTGAGGCTACATCGAAAAAGAGGGTCCATAGATCCTTCTCAATCTTCAGCACCTACTCATCGGGAAACTCAAACTTAGGCTCTTCTTCTTTGTTGATAGGGTGGTTAGCCAAGAATTCTACAACAGCTCTCCCTTTTACTGATTTTCTCATGACGTACTTCAAATCAAAGTTTGCTAGCACAATAACCACCAGGCCAACCTTCTTGCCAATGATGGTTTCTCAAAAAGGTATTTGAGCAGGTCCATCCTTGAGATTAGAACAACACAGTATGCTAACATGTAATGACATAACTTACTGGATGCTCGAACTAGTGCCCAGCAAGTTTTCTCTAAAGGCATATACCGACATTCGTATTCGGTCATCTTCTTACTCAAGTAATAGGCAGCCTTTTTTACCTTGGCTTCATCTTCTTGTGCAAGCATATATCCTATTGTTAAATCAATCACCGATAGGTATAGTACTTGAGGATTTTGTAGATACTTCTGTACGGCTTTAAAGGCGTCCTGACACTGCTGGTCCCACTGAAACTTGGTCCCTTTCTTCAAGAGCCGGAATAGGGGTTCTTAAGTAGTGATTAGTTTGGCAGTGAATCGACTGATGAACTGAACCTTTCACAAGAAGCTCCTTACATCCTTCTCAGTCTTCGAGGGAGGCATTTTGAGAATAGCCTTGGTCTTTGATGGGTCTACTTATATGCCTCGTTGTGTGATCATGAGTCAAGCATCTTCCCTGCTGTAACTCCGAAGGCACACTTTTGAGGGTTCAAGCGCATCTTGTACTTTATGATCCGCTCGAAGAATTATCTTATTGTGGTGATGTGTCCTTCCTGGGTTTTGAATTTCACGATCATGTCATCAACATATACTTCCACTTCTTTGTGTATCATGTCATGCAGTAACATGGTTGCATCCCTTTAGTAGGTTGCTCCCGCGTTCTTCGGTCCGAACGGCATGACTCTATAACAGTAGGTATCCCAAGGTGTTGTGAAGGTAGTCTTTTTTTGGTCTTCTAGAGTCATCAGAATCTGGTTATACCCTAACAATCCATCCATAAAAGATAAAAGCATGTTCTTTGCAGTGTTATCTACTAATACCTCAATATAAGGGAAGGGAAGTTATCCATTAGACTAGCCTTGTTGAGATCCCAAAAGTCAACACATACTCGGATCCTTCCATCATTCTTTGGTACAGAAATAATAGTAGCGACTCATTTTGCGAACTCTGTGACCATAAGGAACCCGACGTCCATCTATTTGGTAACTTCTTCCTGAATCTTGAGCACCCAATCTGGTCAAATCCTTCTTAGCTTTTGATTGACAAGTTTGGCAATGGGGTACAGAGGGATTTGGTGCTGCACAATGTCAGGGTATATGCCAGGCACATCTTCGTAGGACCATGTAAAAATATCTTTAAATTCTTTTAATAAAAGGATTAGTTGTTCACGTTCCTATAAAGATAGTGTAGAACCAATTTGAACCATTTGTGGATCTTTTTTTATTATTGAGGTTTATTAAAACAGTTTCATCGGTTATAGGTTTAGCTTGTATTTTTTCTTTCTTTTCAATTAAATTTTTTAATTCTTGAGGGACATCCTCATCGAATTAGTTAAAATCTTCGGAATCAAGACAAAATATTTGAGACATAGCAAAGTAAGTAATGTCTGATTTTATTTCATTGATTTCAAAAGAGGTTACATCCTGAGACTCAGAATAGAAAGGGCTTGGGATGCCAACAGATGCATTCCCGACGGACTTAGCGTTAATCGACTCGGCAAAGACATATTCAAGAGACTCAGACTCCAACTCACTTGTTACATCATGCACAATAAAAGACTCAAAAGATTGGTTCTTTTCCAATTAGGTGCATCCATAATAAGTGAGGTGTGATCCGCAGGTGCGTCAGCTTCCATCATCAACATGTCCTCGTCTTCGTCATCATTGCCTATATGCACCTGGGCCATCTCTTCATTGAAGAAAGACCCCAAATCTCTTTCTTCACAAAGATTTGTCCAATCTGACTGCGTCTTTTCGATGAAACCCATTTTCCAAATCTCAGCCTCTTCATCACTGTCGAATAGCTGATGGCTGAAAAAGATCTCCAGCCCTGGCAATTTCTTGTTCATCTTTTCTTCTATCCATGGTTTTGGGAACCAATAGTAAGAGAAATCGTCCCCTTCTTTGAGGAAACGGCCATTTAGCGTCAGCCCACACTTTCCCATGCTCGATTTCTCTAGTTCTGGCTTGTATTCCAGTTCGTCTCTATGGTGATTCTGGTTCACCAGGATCGGCTCCGAAATACCTTGCAAATGCTTACCAAATCTCATGCCTAGAAAGTAGTGTTAAAGTTGGTATACTGAAAATTATATTTTTAGTATTTTATTTTATTTTTTAATAAAATTAATTTTCTATTATATGAGAATCTTAATGAAAAATGTATGTGTATCATTTCTTTGTAATGCATAGATGTCTAATATTCTGTATAGTATTTAATCTGGTGTATAGAATATAGCTTGTACACATAAGATCAGTTTTTAAGTTCCTACAGAATATAAGTTTTATGTTCACAGTTTAGATGAAAATAGACATGCTATCGCTATGACTGTAGTATAGAGTTTTAGTAGGCCTATCTTGGTTACGAGGAACAGATACTAGTGTCGTCTATTGTTCTGACTCTCTGTGCTAGTACACTTTGTGTGTATTGAACGGGATATTTTGGGTAATTAATCTTGTACTGACTATATAAATTAATTCACACCCCAATGTTATTATGAATAGTGCTTACCCTTTTAATTCTAAAATAATTATTGATTTGCATATATTCAATATTCGTTGTTTTGATTCATTAGAGCGTGCGATCTTATATGGGTCTATATTCCCAGTGAGTTTGATAGCGGTATTATTTATATAAAAAATATTAATTATTGATGGAATCCACATTTTGAATTATCGAAATTGACGATACCCCCTTATGGATGCTTATAAGTTTTGACTAGTCCAAACCCTACAGGTGGATTTAATTATCCGGCGGTCAATTAAGTTAAGCGAAAGGATTTAAGGAATATCAAGATGCCAATTAAATTAAATTGTCAGTAATTAAATTTAATTAGCGGGTATCGAAAATCTTAACGTGGGGAGAAATGGTAAGTATTTAATAACATGAGCTCAATGTAATAAGGTATTGAGATTGTGGGCCATAGTGCAATTATAGTTCTTTAGTGGCGTGAACTGCAATTTAGTGTTTTATAAAAATTGTAGAAACCGCTATATGTCTTTTCTTAATTGCAAAAACCTTTGGTAGGTATCTGTGTTCCACTGAAAGTCTAACTCGTAATTACTCCACAGATCCCTGTTGTAACCCTTTATATATGCGAGTAGACTGAACCAGTTTTTGATAATTTTATATCATTATCATTATTATATTTTTTTTGTCTTTCAAAACTTAAATATATCGGGGTTCTGTCGGTACGAGTTCTCGGAGGATCGTAGCCCACACTACGTTTGAGGATCGCGTAAGAAAGTATAGTAGAAGATCTGATAGGAGTTTCAACTCAGAATTAAATCGTAGTTGAAGAATCAATCGACAAAATGTATTCTTCTAAATTAACTTTGGTTGCACGGTTTTTATTTGATCGTTCATCGTCAAAAGTTTTATCTGGAGCCCGTTTCGGCGTTTGGCCGCCTAGTTAATTTTTTTACCGAAAATCATTTACACAAGTAATGATCTTGGCAGTTTTGCCACCAATAAATTGGTATCATAGCCGTTTTATTTTTTGTTTACAGTTATCGATGCTAAGTAATTTTAGAATTTTTGCTGATTTTATTTTGCAGGCATTTTAAATTTTGATTTTATGATCATCTTTTATTTTCATATTTAATTGAATGCGTGGATGATGATTTAATTATTATTTTTAATCACATGGTTGACCGTGATAGATTAATTGATTGTGAACTCTACGGAGGCTTATGATTAATATCAAATTTATTTTTCGATTTCTAATTTTTTATTTTATTTTATGTTATCAAAATAAAATTAAAAAAATCAAAAAGAAACAAGAAGAATGAAGAACAAGTTGAACAAAAGCAAACGCCAATCATAGCCGGCAGTTTGCAAAAGCTTGAACCAAGCGCCAGTTTCCAAGCAAAGTAAACAACTGGCAGTTTTTGTTTGGAAGAAAACACTTCAGCGGCAATTCCCAAGAAGGCTGTGGCGGCTCATTTTTTGCAAAATAGTGGTTTCATTCCCAAACCGTAGGGAGCGGTTTTCCCCAAGCTGCTTATGCAGCAGTAGCCAAGCCAAACACGCAAGCGTAAGTCCCAATCCCAAGCGCGCATAGCCGCCGGCTGCTTTTCAAGCACCAAGCTTTGGTTTCCAAGAAAATCGCCAATCACCAGGCGCAACCACATGGAACTCCAACACAGTTTCGAAAAATAGTCCTTACGGCGCAAACAGCGGTACAACAAAGGGGCTGTTTGGTTGGCACCAAACAGTTTCTGCAAGAAACAAACACACAAACGGTGGTTTGCAAACAGGCAATTTTTTTTTGGAAGAAGTGGTAGGCGCTGTTTGTGATTTCCAAGCAGTATCACTGTAGCTTTTCTAATCAAAAGATAAATTCAAGGAGTTCTAATGCAAACGGGACACAAGAAGTTTATTTAGAAAAGTATTCTTGTAGCTTATCCTTTTAAAAATAAAAGACTGAAAATCTTTAGAATTTTAATTCGATCATAAAATCAAGATATATTTTTCTTATATTTAATTTTTTATTAATGGCGTGCATAATATTTATTGGTTTTATACTGTTAATTTAATTAATTCGAATATTCGATTTTAATTAAAATATTTTGTAACAGAAAATAAAATTAAGTTTTTTTTAATTAATTAATTTGAATGGAAAAACTTTAGATATTTTATTTTTTTTTATAAAATATCACGTTTAAAATGATTTTTTTTAAATCGGATATCTTGAAAAAAATGTTGTAATTAATTTTGAATTTTGAATTAATTAAATGAAAAATGTTTAATTGAAACAAATTATTATTTTTCAAAAAAGGTGAAATAGAAAATAAAATAAATAAATATTTTTAATCACTGCCTTAGCTGAAAAGCTGGAGAAAAAACTGTGCATTTATTAAATTTTATTTGTTACGCATTTAAACACGAAAAGATGG
>JAOTRH010143104.1:0-13686 GCA_034768845.1 Heliamphora exappendiculata | reverse complement strand
CTTGACAGATGAGACAGAGGCAGAGGAGGCGAACCAAGCCATTCAAGTCCACTACCTGACAGGGTGGCTTCCATGTCGCCATTGTGTGACCTGACACATGCCGAAGTTGCATTGCAGGCCAGTGCAGTGAAGGACCCTGACTTGGAGTATCAAGCCCACCTCCTGGCCGAATGCGGGGACATCAGCGCCAATCTTAGCTCCAGTCTGAAGGGTGACATCAGCGGCTCACTGCACCTGTGGCGCCTGGAAGCCGTGGAGCACCTGCCTGGCTCGCCATCAGAGATGGCATCAGCTGCCATCAATCTGCATGAGGTGTGCAAGTTGCTCTTCTTAACATGTATAATGAATGCCATTCATTCATTCCCGAGCCATTATTGTGGAGAGTGTAATCAATGCTTATGATGCCAAAAATCACTTTTTTTTTTTAATATAAGGAATTTTCCCCTATTTTTTAACAGAAGCCTTTTTTTTTTTTTTTTTAAAACCACGAACAGTATTTAAGTATAGTTTGGGATAAAATGAGAGCATTTGATTTATTTTTTTGTTCTTGTTTGGGGCTATTTGTTTTACTTTCTCAGTTCAAATAATAGAATCGAAAAAGTTAAAAAAAATATTATTAAAAGGTGAAAAGTTTAAATTAAGTAAAAAAAGAATTCATTATTAACTTATTTTGGGTTTTTTTTTCGTCTTTTCTATAATTTTTTTATCTACTGATCACTTCTTACCTTATCAATTTCATTTTGGAAAGAAGAATAAAAAATATATATAAAAAATTGAATAAAATATGAAAAGAAAAAGTCCACTAAATAAAAAAAATAAGCAACATAAAACAAATTAATAAGTCATTATTTTAGATTAAACCTAACTACGCAACTAAGACTGTGTGTATTAAAAAGAATGTATTAAAAAAAATGATAAGTGTAGTTAATAGAATAAAACTATTAACAGTAACCAAAAAGATGAATTTGAGCCCACTTGGTGAGATAAGAAATAGAATAAAACTATCCACAACTTAATACTAACCAAAGGTTGATTTCTTTATTTTATTTTGATAAAGTAATGGATTTTACCTTCATTTACTTCATATTAAATTAACCTACATTGTATGATTAAATATTTATGACATGATATACACATTAATAGCGATATTTTTTTTCCGTTAAAAAAAAATAGCAATATTTTTCCCACAAAATAAGAACTAAAAAATGTTATACCCAATCCCACTTCGATGGGATATGAAAAATATGTCTAGTGTATTTGTGAGTTACTACTAATAATTTGAGTTTAAATTTTTTGAATCGCATTATTAGACTGTTTATTTAAGTTATTGAGCCAGTTGTCTACTTGGATCATTACAAATGGTATCAGAGCTAACTCTAATTCTTATGTGGATAAATGAGTAGAGACTCTGAAAAAGAGTAGAGGTCTCGAAATTGTATATCTTGTACAGCTTATGAGCTGCTCTGTGTCCGCTAATGTAGGATTCTATGGCAATATGAATAGAGGAGTAGAGGCTTCGGATAGAGGTAGAATATACTTTGTGCACGTTTATGGGTAGTTATGTGTCTGCTAATGAGCTATTATTTTCATTTCAACCAAAGAAAAAAACTAGATCACACAACGAAAACGTCGCGTATTTGAGTGGAGAATATTAGGATACTCAATCTCACATCAGTGAGATATAAAAAATATGTCTGGTATATAATGAACCTTACGGGTTACTACTAATAACTTGAATTTAAGTTTTTTAGGTCGCATTATTAGATTATTTATTCAAATTATTAAGTCAGTGGTCTACTTGGATCGTTACAAAAAAAAAATTACTCACAAATGTACCCAAGAAGTCTAAGAATTAGGGCTGTAGAATAAATTTGAGGGGACCATTGAGTGGGTAATGTACCATTAAATTTGGAAGAAAACTTTACATAGAGTTAGGAGTTAGTCAAAATTTTGGGCGCCAAGACCTGTCCTACCTGTTCCTAATTTGTAGGTTAGTTTTACCTATAAATCAAATAAATAGTTGGTATTTGAATGTGAGTAGTGTGGACCAAAACTGGACCTAATTCCAAATTATTTACTTTGAATTATAAACAAAATTAAATTTTATTTTTACAAATATATAAATAGTGTTACTGTTATGCATATGTTGTACTGTCCAAGTCAATCACCTAAATATCTGTTTCAAGGGCCCTATGGATATTCCATGGTACCAAGCAATGATGAATTAACAGTGCATTATTATAACTAATTAATTTCCATGTTTGGAGTAATTATGAGTCATAATATATAGTAAGCATGCAGAGTTGCAATTTCAACACTTTTAAGTCACACTTAAAAACATACCATTTATGGCTAATCAACCATTATAGTGGATTTGTTGGAAAGGTTCCTGCTAATGACAGGTCTAAGAGTTGTCAAAAAGAGATAAATAAAAAAGAAAAATTACAAATATCCAAACGTTCTAGTGCAATTTTTATAAAACTCAATGCAATTTTAAATATTCTCCTACATAATTTTTCATTGCTTTTAAATAGTTTTTATAAATTAATTGAGACTATTAATAATTTTAAGGGCTGCCATTAACATTTTCTTTTTTTATACAATAAGGGCTGTCATTAAGGGATAGAGTCTAACAATTCGTTTAGTTTTAAATCATTTTACGCCAAATAATTTAAAAAGTTATTTGATAAATTTTTAAGGTGACTTAAAGACTAAAAACTTACTTGGATTAAAATAACTATAAGCCAAAAAGAAAATAAGACAATAAATCAAATAAAAAAGAAATTTTAAAATGTAATATTCAACATGGGTCTTGTTTGATACATCTCAATGAGTATGTTTGAAAATATATATCTGTTTCTAAAAAATGAATGTGTATAATAAAAATTATGATATTTTTAAAAAAATATAAAAATATTTTAGATTAATACGTAAAAAAGTTAAAATTCAATAAACAAAAAAAACAAAAAATTAAGGTTACTAAACGAGATATAAAGGGCTTTGGGGTTGAGTTTAAGCCAAAAGACATTAAGCCCCGACTTTAAGCTAAAAAATTTTAAGTCCCCAACTTCAAAATTTCTAATTAAAGATAACATTGAGCAGTTATGCGTCATTATCCTACAACTTATAGTGTTTTTTTTTAATATTATTTGCTTTTTTTTTAATATTATTTTTTGTTATGCGTCAAGATCAAATTACATTGATCTTATGTAATATTTGTTTGTTAGTTTGTTTTTTTTCCTATTTTGTGATTAACACCATTTGATTTCTTAAATAACAAGAATTTAACTAAAAGGATGGCGAATAATTGATTATTCAGAGGTCAACTGTGGGTCGACCATCGAGATTTTGAGTTCCAAAACGAGTTTGCAATAAGAGGCATTAATATATTTTAAGATAATTTTAAAAATTAATAATAAAAATTTAAGTGAATGAAATATATTTATAGTCACATTTCAACAAAATTTAATTTACAAAAAAATTTAAATAAAATATAGTACCACTTATACATCAAGTTTTTAATTACTTATATATTATTAGCTTTTAAACAATAAAAGAATTTCTCTTATTCAATATTTTGTATTAATTTGACTATAATTAGTAAAAATTAAATTAATATTTTAGGATTAGAAAGTTATGACTTATGTATATTGTCATCGTAACTTTTGTTTTTTAAAATTTTTATATTCTATTCGAATTATTTTGTATTTTAAATGTTTAAATTAATTTAAAATTGTATAAAATTATCGGTGAATTAGGAAAACATTAAAATTGTTGTGATTTAAAAAAATTAAACAAAAAAAAAAAAAAGAACTTAAACTTAAAATAAAAAAATATACAAATAATACTAACCTACCACTTGTGCTCAATCTAAGATTATTAACATAACAAAACATTTGAAACTGCAGCACTCCAAATTCTTATTCTAAGGCCATGTGTAAAAAAAATCCTTTGAATGGTGACAGAATATATGAGACATGATTAGTCCAGACTACCTAAGAATTTTCCCCTAATGATACATACACCCTAAAGCTGCTGCTTGAAAATAATAACAGTGGGTGGGGTCATATGTTGCACTACTAATTAAATGTGCAGATGAGTTGAGGAGCCCAAGATGCTAGCCTCCCAACTTATGACTAACCAACCTCTAACACCATTGTACAACTTTTTCTTGCAATTATTAAGTAATCTCATAGTAATATGTTAATAATATTCAATGATATTTTTAATTATAAATGATCGCAATTCATACTGTGTGGGTCATCTCTTATCTTCTAACCAATGATGAACCTCGAGAGGAATAAGTGGGCACAATCGTCACTCTTATGATTTTGAAAAATTCTCTTAATATAGTTTATTAACTTATAATTATTTATAAATATATATAAATTCGTTACTCCTAACTTTTTTTTAAAAAAAATTTAATAATTATTCGCTCTTTATATTAATGTATTCACGGGTTCGTTAAATAATGTTATACATGAATTTTTTTTCATAAAGAATACACTATGCATAGTAGATAGATAAATTTAAAATTGATATCTATGCTATTTATTTGAATATAATTAACCCTGCTTATTTATATGTTTTAATGTTATATTTATCTTTTTGTGTTGATAAAAATTATTGTTATAGTTCATGATTTTAAAAAAAAAAATTTATTAGTGTATATGTTCACCACCTCTAGATTTAAATTTTGAATCCACCTATGCTCCTAATCACTCAATAAACATAAATTATTATGTTATACTATAAAATTTATTACTACGATATTAATTAAATAAGAACACCTCGTGAAATTACCACATAATAACTCAGATCACCCAATAATTACTCCTTTTTCTTTATAGGACTAAAGATAGATGTTATATTATAACCCACCTGATGCATGACTTTAGCTTCACTCCTACTCAAAAACCAAATCAAAAACCCTACAAAAACCTCTCCTAAGAGTCCTCCTCTTCCATCATTCTGTTGAACTTGCACCACCAACACCAACACCAACACCAACACCCAAAACTTCTCTTATCTCTCCCTTTCAACTACATTCTACATCTCGATCTGTTTATTTATCCCACTAAGCTTCAATTCTCTTGATCTTGATCCCGATCCCGATCCTCGCAATACATTGGCCCGGGGGGCGGATTAATTTCCGATCTCTTAATTAATTTCTATGGGCACAGTGAAAACCACTCGGGGGAGGCTGCCTCTTCCCATTATTGTGGCCGTCATAATCTGCACTTTCGCCTTCGTCGCTCTCTTGTACACTGAAACTATGAGTTCTGTTTCTAATTCCATCTCCATTTTCAACTTCAAATCTTGCTCCAAAGGTAGCGTTGATGCCAAATCTAGCACATCCATGACAGGTAAAAAGGCCCGGAATTACATTAATTAATTCTGGCCGGCCCCAGCACCGTCGGATGCTCCTGTTTTTTTTTTAAAAAAAATTGTATATTTTACTTTTTAAATAAAATTTGAGTCTATAAATCTCATTTTCTATTTTTTATTATGCATGAATGAGGTGGTATGTGACACCTATTAAATATTGTAACTAATATCATGCATCGTGACACATTTTGTACCTAAAAAAATATCACATTAAGGCTCCGTTTGTTTCGATATAAAATATTTTTAGATAAAATATTTTATTTAATTTTCACTGTTTGACGTAAAATATATTTTTTAATAAAATACTTTACCTCGTTAGAATAAATTTAATTTACAAAAAATTAACTCGTAAATTAATTTTGAAATGTACCTTCGTAACCTTCACTCAATCTTTGCCGCCTATGATTATTTTCATAGCAAATAAAAATGAAGAAATGAGAGACAAATCCTTCCCACATGAATCTTTTTAGAATTTTTCACCCAAATTTTTTTTGCTTTTGATTACTCTCATATCTTATTTTTATTTTTTAAATTTTAATTAAACACTAGAAAATACAAGTAAAAAAATAATTTTTACAAAATAATTTTACATGTAAAATATATTTAATGATAAAATATTTTACGTCGAAACAAACAGAACCTAAATAATATTCAAATGTGGGGAATATAGCATACCAAATGCATTCAACTAAAGTATATGTACTAAAACCCTAATAAAATTACCAATATCTTCATCTCTCAGGTCTCAAAAACTATTTAAGTAATTTAGTTAGTTCTTTTAACATATGGCTTTGTGCCTCCATTGCTAGATGTTGTTGTGTCTAATCTGATAATTAATGACATTAATGTTGATTGTCTAATATTTTAACTCTACTAAACTCAAAGTTTTCGACTTCCTTTTTTACCAACTTCTAAAGCTTGGCCGTCCAGTTTTTGAAAATAATTCTATAAAAATTCAAAATTTCAATTTTTGATACTCATCCTAATGTTTTTTTTTAATTTTTTTCTCGTCTCCCCTCAAATACAAATTTCAACTGGTTCCACTCTGGGTGGTAAATATTTGCTCAGTTTGGACTAATTTGTGGTTTTTTTTTTCTATTGGTTATTTTTTTAAAATCATCTCAACGAAATAAATCAACAAAATAATAGATTTTTATTAAAAGATGAAAAAAAAAATCTCTAACAACGAAAATAGACAACAAAAAATCTGACTTATTTGTTTAGTTTGTCTTATTTTTATCTTTTTAATTTTTAAAAAATATATATTTTGATAAAAAAATTTATTTTTTTAACTCATCTAAATAAAAAGAGTATGAAAAGTATAACGGTTTAACCAAACAATAAAAAAAATTTATTTAAAAAACAAAAATTTTAAAAATTTTAAAAAGAAAAACAAATAAGTCGTTATCCCAAAGTATGCCTACATTTGCATTCTCTTTTCCCTCCTAGTCCTAGCAAGTTTCTGAAAAATAATTATTTTTTTAATAATAATAAAGAATTTGATGAGAATAAAGATCGAGCTCTCATATGTTCTATGATGAAATAATTACAAAATAAAATTTCAATCGGTGATCGATAAAAAAATCCTCCCAAACCCAAATTAAATGGGTCTTGAAAAAAAAAATGTGTAAAGAAAAAATGTGTAAAGAGATATTGATCACACATTTGCCTTAGTGCTTTGGACTCTTATAAGAAGAGAGGGAGAAATTAACCCTCATGTCTTGTCTTGTTAGTCTTAATTCTTAGCTAAGAGGTGTTTGATTAGGTTTAATGCTTTTATTAGTTTTTTACCCCCAACAATTCTGATTCTGGCAATGATTTTTCTTAACAGAGGAAGAGAAGAGAAGCAGTAGTGAAGAAGACGATGATGTCGTGGGCGGCGGCGGAGTGGAAGACAGGTTCGAGTTTGACCCAAAAGAGTGCAGCGTGACTCGCGGGAAGTGGGTGTTCAACGCTTCCATCAGGCCGTTGTACTCCGACAGGACATGCCCCTACGTTGATCGCCAATTCTCTTGCGTTAAGAACGGCCGCCCCGATTCTGACTACCGCCACTGGGAATGGCAGCCCGACGACTGTATCTTGCCTAGGTTTGCAACTTTTCTTTTATTAGCCCATGTTTGGTTTAAAAAACCAAATGCTAAAAATATAGAAAGTATTTTCGGGAATTGCTTATTTATATATTTTATTTAGTTTTTTTGTTATTTTGTTAAACTATTATATTTTTCGACTTCTCCTATTACGATGAGCTAAAAAAGTAATTTTTTATTAAAATATAAAAAAAATCAAAAACACAAAAAATAAGTCAAAATAAGTTAATAACGCATATTTTATGTTTTTTATTTTCGTCTTTAGTAATTTTTTTTAAAAATCTTTTGATCACATTTTTTAATATTTTGTTAGTTTATCTTATCAAGACAATTCGAAAAAAAATAAATAAATAAATAAAAAAACGAAAAAACTCCAAAAATAAACAAAAGTTTTGAAAATTAGCCCAAACAGGGCCTTCGGACCAAAGACGATTTTTTTACTAAAGACAGAAAAAACCTACAAAAAAAACTAAAAAATTTGTTGAGTTGACTCTTTTTTATCTGGTCTATTTTTTTTTTGTCTAAATTTTTTATTTTTTTTAATTTATCAATATGGGAGAAATTTAGAAAATAGATTTGTTTGAACTAATACTAAAATTTTTTATTAAAAATAAAATAAAATAAAATAAAATAAAATAAGCTAGGCTAAACATAAGCTAATATCACTTTTCTTGCTCGTTTTGATTAAAAAGAATTGAAAATTGTATAATTCTTTCATTAAATAATAAGTTTTTTATTAATAAATAAAATAAATAAACAAATAAATAAGCTATTATTTAAAACGGGCGAATATCTCAAGCTATTATTCTATGAGAGATTAATAAAGTAGCTCAAATGGTTAGGAATAAATAATTTAATTATTTTGATTCTTAATATGCCCATCTAATAGTTGTTTAGTTTTTTACTACTAATTTTAGTTATAAATTATAATTTTTTTTAAACATTTATAATTTCTACGACAAGTTATAACTAGTATTTTTTTTTTATTTCAGTTATAAGTTATAATTTTTATCAAATACTCACAACTTCTGTTACAAGTTACAATTTATAAATTACTAATTTCAGTAATGTTAAACATCACAATGTCATTATCGATAATACAACATTTGATCCATTAAAAAGAATTTTAACTCTTAAAATTTATTTGATTAAATTTTTCCTAAATACATCTACTACTCTCTACACTTACCTTTTTACGTCAACACCTCTATCGTTTCTGACGACTTTTATCTATCCTTAAACTATAAATAATTTTAATTGTTTGAGTACAAAAAAATAAATAATTGTTGTTTTGTGTGGTTATGGTGGTGAATAGAGTGGCAATAGTAAATATAATATAATTTTATGAATATAGATAAATTTTACTGTTCAAATACAACTAATAATGAAGTTTATTTATTTTGTATAGTTGGCACTGAAGCCAACATAGATAAATTCTACTATTGTGATAAGTTTAATAGTAATGTTTATTTGTTCTATATAACTTATGTTAGAGCAAACGATAAAATTTATCAATTTTATGAATTGTCGAAAAAAATCATTAAAAGTTATCGTAATGTCACTAAAAAGTCGCTAAAAAATTGTCAAAAGTAATCATTGAAAAATGGTCACCAACTAGGACTAGAGTTAAAAAGACTAACTTATATCAGAGTTAAAAGACTAACATATATAAGGTGGTAAGAGGTATAATAAGTAATTAAGAGAGTCCATGAGTAATAAGGACAATCTTATTCATAAACTTACTTAATATTAAATTAGAAAAAGTTACCTCATAAAACAATGGATTTAAGTATTTAAAAACATAAACCAAGGCGAACCAAATGCACTACAAAATTTTAAAAATATACTTTTGATTAAAATTGTTAGAGAAACGACTAAATTTGTTATTTATGTAGGCATACATATTAATTATTGAATATTTGATATTATTAAAACTAATAGTTTATAACAAAAATTATAAATATTTAATAAATATTTTAATTTGTAGTTAAAATAAAATAAAAATTATAATTTATAACAAAAATTATAAATATTTAAAAAAATTATAATTTATTACTAAAAATAAAAAAAAGTTTAGAGGTACAACGCCTCAGCCCCAACTCTAGCCACAATGCCAACTCAGCCCAGTTTTAAAAAAAAAATTTTAAAAAAAAACAAAATGAGGAAGAAAGAAAGAGGGGAAGAAAAAGCCGGAGCAGGCGCCGCACGCCCCTCTACCCGTTGCCACATCCTCGCTGGCGCCACTTTCAGTGGCCGTTACCGCCCCGCCGTTCATTTCCATTGTTGCTGCCGCTGCCTCGTCGCCTCCGGCGCTATCACTCTCGGTCCCTCTATGCGTCTCTCTCGGTATCCCTTCTCTTCTCTCTCTCTCTCTATATATATATATATATAGCTATATCGGTCCTCCACCACACCGTTAACAGCCACTGGCCCCTACTCTGCCATTGCATATATATATATATAGTTATATCGGCCCTCCACCCCCACTATCGCCGCTAACAGCCACCGCCCCCCGCCGTCAACCCCACCGCCGTAGCTATATCGGCTCTCCACCACCGCTGCTAACAGCCACCAGCCGTGACGGCGGGGGGCTGGTGGCTGTTAGCGGCGGTGGTGAAGGATCGATATAACTACGGCAGCGAGGTGAGGGCCAAAGCCGATACATACATACATATATATACGCACACATACAGAGAGAGGAGAAGGGATATCGAGAGAGAGAGAGAGAGAGACGCAGAGAGAGACCAAGAGAGACAGCGCCGGAGGCGATGAGGCGGCGGCGGCAAAAACGAAAATGAATGGCGGGAGTGGTGATGGCCACCGGAGGTGGCGCCTGCGAGGGTGTGGTGACGGAGAGGGGCGTGCGGCTCCTGCTCCTGCTTTTCCTTTCCTATTTTTTTTTTCTTTGTTTCTTTCTCCTTTTGTTTTGTTTTTTTTTTTTTGTTTTAAATGAAAATTGACTGAGTAGATAGAGTTTTGGGTGGGTTGTGTCTGAATGGTTGTGCTCGTAGTCTTTCTCCTAAAATAAGTAATAAAAAATAAAAAATAAAAAAATTAATAAGAAAAGCTTTGCCAAACACCAAAATATACCAGAGGTGGTGATTCCTGAGATTAATTAAGTTGATATTGATCAGGTTTGATCCTAAGATTGCACTTGAGAAGCTTCGTGGGAAGAGGCTAATGTTTGTGGGGGATTCCCTGCAAAGAAATCAGTGGGAATCGTTCGTTTGTATGGTTGAATCCATTTTACCTGACGAACACAAGTCCATGCGACGAGACCGCTCCCATTCAGTCTTCACTGCTAAGGTATTATTAACCTTAATTAAGATCAGGGCATGTTTGACACCAAAACATTAATTAGGTGTAAATTAATTAACTCTCTTTTGGAAAAAAAAATCTTTGGCACAGTCTCGAATAATTGTTTATTAGTTTTTTTAAAAACTGTTTTTAGTGAATTTTTTTAATCGCTTACTCAAATTTTATATTTTTTAATTTTATCGATATGAGTTAAAAAAGTAAAAAAAATATTTAAAATATAAAAAAAAGTTTGAAAAAGATAAAATAAACTAAAGTAAGTTAATATGTCAAATTTTATGTTATTTATTTTCATCTTTAATAGACTTTTTAAAACAACTTGATCGAATTTCTTTACCTTTTAAAACTATTTGATCGAGATAATTTAAAAAAGTAAAAAAATAATAATCGAATGATATAAAAAATTTAGAAAAGACAAATACGCAAAGAATTTGAAATTAAGCAAAAAAATTGAAATTTATCCCAAACAGGGCCTTAGTGAAGATATTTGATCTAAAAAAATTGACTTAAATATGATCAATTATACAATTGTCTCTCTCCAAATGCGCTCTTCGCATTGCTTCCCCACACACACACACACACACACACAATTGACTTATAATAAAAAAATAAAAAATTAAATTGAAACCAAAAAACGTTAAAATTTATAAAAATAAACTTTTTTTTTTTTAATCTTTTAGAATAATTTCTGACCAATCCCTCCGTTATTGGAATATTAAATAATCTTGTGTCTTTTGATTCTGAATCCTCAACTAATTTCTTATGATATGTTATTCAGAAATACAACGCAACAATTGAGTTCTACTGGGCTCCATTTTTAATCGACTCCAATTCGGATAATCCTATAATAGCTGATCCAAAGAAAAGAGTACTAAAAGTGGATTCAGTTGCCAAGCACGCCCAATACTGGGCAGGAGTGGATATCTTAGCTTTCAATACTTACGTATGGTGGATGAGTGGTTTGAAGATGAGGTCACTGTAAGTTCTCTTCATCTTCACTTCTTCTTTAATTTTAAAAAATGCTTGGAACATAAAATTTTAATTACAAATCAATGGTCGGTGAATAATAGGTAAAAAAACGTATAAATATCTGTGTAAAATATATTAATATTTATAAAAGTGATTGACTCAACTTTTAAAAATGCATTCATATTAAGAATTTTTTTATCTCTGCTAACTTATTATTCACCGCCCATTAGGCATTAGTTACCATATATATATATATATATATATATATATATATTACTTTTGTAAATAAATAAGATACATGAATGCGTTTGTGAGATGTGTGTGATTTAGCGCAGATGGGGTTCATTTGCGAACGGTGAAGGCGGATCAGAAGAGTTAGATACACCAATTGCTTACAAATTAGGATTGAAGACCTGGGCCAATTGGATTGACTCAACTATTAATCCTAACAAAACTCGTGTCTTTTTTACTACAATGTCTCCTACACATGCAAGGTTCATTTTTTCATCTCTATTACTAATAAGTATGAACTGCAAGAAAAATTAAATATTTTGATAGAATATATTTTGATCAAAATTTTATTTTATTAACTAATCTTATTGATAGGAATAATTTTTTTAATTAAAATATTATAATAATTTTTAAATAAAAAAAAAAGCTCAAAACTTATCCGCCGTAGCTGGCATTGCAAACATCACGTCTGCTGTCAATTTCAATCTAAGTATCAGGAAGACTGTCGGTGCTAAATCTTGATATATTTATATGTTGTTAAAATCCTAATCAAATGAAAATGACTTTCTTCTTATTATTATGAGTTTTTTTTATAAATATTGAATCAAAATAAAAAAAGGAGTGACATTTGTCACTGGATAATTTTAAAAGTTGAGTGTGAGATAGATCCTGCTTGGGCTAAATGCCATAAATTTTTTTTTTTTTGAGTTTTTGTTAATTTTTGATTAAATTTTTTTATTTTTTTAATTCATTTAGATGAGATGAACTGAAAAAATTAAAAAAATTTATTAAAAGATAAAAAAGTTTACTAAATATGAAAATAAGTAACATATTTATTTTTGCTTATTTTTATTTATTTATTTTTAATATTTTAATTAAAAAAATTTACTTTATCAGCTCGTCTCAATAAAAAGAGTCTAAAAAATATAATAATTTAATTAAATAATAAAAAAATTTATTAAAGATAAAAAATTTACAATGTGAAATAAATTAATAATTCAATAAACAGAAATTTTCCATTCAAGGCTATAGAAAAAATATAAAAAGTGGATAATATGAGTTTTTTCCTTTTATTTATTTATTTACCCTTGTAGTAAAAAAAGGGTTGATGTTTAAAAAGTTGTAATTAATGTCTAATTTTGAAAATAAGTGCACTTCAATTTTAACTATACACTCTGGGTATGTTTGTTCGGAGGAAAACAAATTTAGAATAGAACTAATAATCTCGTATCTTATGATTGGTTGCAATTAATAGGTCCAGATATACTATTTGGGATGGATTCTTAATCTCATAAATATGGAATAATTCTATCTTAGAGAGATGGGTGGGATCCATAATCCGGAACTAAATTTTTTTTGATCAAATGTAACAAAAAAAAGATTTTATTATTATTTTTAGAACAATATTATATATTTTTTAATTAGAAAAAAGAAGTTTTTTTATTATTAATTTTAGAAAAATAAATTTTTTTTTATTTATAAAAGTTAGTTTATCATTTTTTTAAAAGAAACTGTGTGTTGTTTTTTTTATAAAGAAATCTGTTTATTATTATTATTTTAAATATTTTTTATTATTTCTTATTTTAAAGTTTGTTTTTTAATTATTTTAAAAACTATTCTTTAATTATTTTTTATTTTAAAAACTGCTATTTCTTTTTGTTTTTAAGAAACTTTCTTTCTTTGTATTTTTCTTTTA
>JAOTRH010143093.1:0-13686 GCA_034768845.1 Heliamphora exappendiculata | reverse complement strand
GGCCAATTCAATTGTAATTGAATCTGCTATTTGAAATCTGGATTTCAATGGCCAATGAAATTCACAGATTCCAACAAAAAAAAACGGGTCTGGGTCCCACAGGCATAGCATCATGTTCAATCAAATTCAACAAGAATTCAACTGCTACCAATTAAATTGCCAACCTCATAAATGTCCTCCTTCAACTGAGTACAAGACAAATTTACAACTCCTAAAACGACAACATGAGGTTGGTGGTCTGTCATGAAGTTTTGAACGCATTGATAATCGTTCCTTCTACGTTGCTGTTCATTAAAGACTTGCCTCAAGAACTACTGATATCAGTTGCATTTTCATGGCTTTGCTAATGTTTCTTCCAAAGTTACCTATCTTCACCTTTTAGCTTTAAAAAAAAAAGTAACAAGTGTTTTTAAGTAAACATGAATTATGCTGAAGTCAACTCATTTCTTCTATTTCTTGTGTTTGTATATCATTCTATTCTTCCACTTCACTCTTCAGGAAGTTAAAAGACTAAAGCTTTCGTTCCTCATAAACAAATGTACAAAACACTATGGAGAAAGTAACCAATACTAATACTACTAAGGCAATTGATGATGCAATGCAAAAAGTACTAGAACTATCACTACCAAAATCACAATGCTACATACGTATCGCCAGTAATTGCTGCTTTATGGCAGTCACTCCCTTTGCCACTAAGAGCACCAGTCTCTATGTACTTCTTAGCATTACCCCAGGCACCATCAGCAGTGTTCAAAAAAAGAGCCATAAGAATCCCAGAAACAATTGCAAACATCAACATAGAAGCAACAACTTTAGCCCCAAGAAGAGGATGTCCTGTATAGTATCCCAATATCCGGAACACAAAACCTGTACAAAAACATATTTCACCGACCCATTACACCCTAGCATGTCTACATGGAAAAAACAAACAGCCAAATAAACCTATAAAAAAGAGATATATATATATAGCTCCAAACGATAAGCCGAGATACGTAGATTACTACAAGATCAGAAATGATCCAAACAGAATAATAAGCTACTCATCAAAAACCAAAACAAAAGGAATACCCTAATGATTTCACAGCTCCACCAATATTCTACTCAAAAAGTAAATAATTCTGGATATCAAATCCTCTGTTATTTCCATGGTCAGATGCGCACTTACCTCAAGCAAAAGTGCAGAACATGCAAGGCTTTCTTTTATATGCATCCTGAATAATAATCTTTACTTTAAATGCATAAACATGCTAACGTCACATGCCATATAAACAAACCCAAAATAAAACATTGATCCTGCGAACATTTCGTTCAACACAACAATGAAAGACGAATCTAGCCAACAATGGAACCAATTACTCACTAATAACAAATTCAATCGACACATCAACAGG
Source organism: Heliamphora exappendiculata (assembly GCA_034768845.1). Lineage (NCBI taxonomy): Eukaryota > Viridiplantae > Streptophyta > Magnoliopsida > Ericales > Sarraceniaceae > Heliamphora > Heliamphora exappendiculata. The sequence goes on along the minus strand of JAOTRH010143093.1, from coordinate 12,295 downwards.
CAAGATCTGGAACCAAATAGGGCCAGATCTTTATATAGATCTCGAAACCGTAGTGGGAATACTCCCTCAGTATACTCCTTCCCAAACACCAATCATCTAGGGCGCGAAGGAATTGGGGAAAACTAACAGGGAAATCAATCAACACAAATCATCGAGTTCTTCTGAGATTCATCTATTCGAGAGACGAGCAAAAAATTGGGAAAAACTAACAGGGAAATCAATCGAAGCATGTGTGAGGGATTGAAGAGCGAGTACCAGCCGTGCGAAGAGATCGGCCGGGGGCGATTCGGCGTCATCTACTGCTGCTTCTTAGCCGTCTCCGGCGATTCTTTCGCTTGCAAGTCCATCGACAAACGCCTTCTCACGGCGGTGGTGGTCGACGGGACCCCCTTTGGTTCTCTGCCGTTCGGGGTAGAGGGGATCTCAACGCTTGCAATGGAGTATGGAATGCTAGAACTATCGAGAGACTGTAGGAATTCAAAAGTTTAATTTTTATTTTATTAATTTTTAATCACATTTATAAGTAAAGTGTGCTTAAAAATTTAATTTATTATCACGTTTTTTAATAAATGAGATAAATATATATATATATAATTTCACTTTATTTGATAAAGTGAGATTAAAAATTTTACTTATATTTTTTATCACACTTTTATAAAAAGTGAGATTTTTTTATTTTTTTAAATGTGATCTTTTAACATTAATGTAGTAGTGAATTAGCATGCGTATAAACGTTATTCTTGTAACTGGTGAATATGTGTCAAAGTAATCAAGATATTTCTTTTATCTGTATCCTTTGATCACAAGTCTTGTTCTGTACTTATCAATTGATCAATCCGTCTTCATTTTATCTTGAATATCCATTTATATCCAAGCGATTTACAATCGGGTGAAAGATCCACCAGTTTCAATGTATGATTCTGAAGGATGGATTTAATCTCACTGTTTATAGCCTATTTTCATAAAGGGGCTTCAGCACTTGACAACGCCTGTTTATAAGTTTGAGACTCATTTTCTAACAAATAGGTTAGAAATTCTGAACCAAAGGACTTGAATATTCTAGCCCGTTTGCTACGTCTGGGTTCTGCATCTTCTTCTTCTTCTTAGTCTTCATCATGATCACTACTTTGAGCAGTATCATAAGTTATGTTTATAGAATTTGTCTTTTGTCCAGATTTATAAGGAAATACATGTTTAAAGAACACGGCATTCCTTGACTCAATAATAGTATTAACGCGCATATCCAAAATTTTGGATTTGTGAATCAAAAATCGATAAGCACTACTATTATTAGCATAACCGATGAACACATAGTCAACGGTCTTAGGTTCCAATTTTGTCCTCTTTGGTGTAGGCACTGCTACCTTTGCCAAACATCCCTACACTCTTAAGAATTTATAGGTACATATTCGACCTTTTCACAATTCATAAGGTGTCATATTAGTTTTCTTGTGGGGTATCTTATTAAGAATATAATTAGCTGAAAGAACAGCTTCTCCCCACAAATTCTGAGGTAGTCCAGAACTAATCAATATAGCATACACATATCCTTTAATGTTCTATTCTTCCGTTCAGCAACTCCATTTTGCTATGGAGAATAGAGTGTAGTGGTTTGATAAATTATGCCATGTTGTGAACAAAATTTATCAAAAGGCGATTCATATTCACCACCTCTATCGCTCTTTAGAGCTTTGATCTTCTTCCAAAGTTGATTTTTAACTTCATTCTTGTAATGTATAAACATTTTCAAGATTTCGTCATTACTTCTAAGCAAATAGATGTAGCAGTATCTAGTGCTATTGTCAATAAAAATAATAAAATACTTTTTACTACCTCTTGTTTGAATTGATTTAAAATCACAAATATCACTGTGAATTAAATCCAGATGTTCTGTATTCTTTTCAATAGAATGAAAAGTAGCCTTGGCTAATTTTGCCTCTACACAAATCTCACATTTGTGATTCAGATCAATATCAAATTTAAGCCGACAATTATTGTTAACTAATTTACAAAGAGAATTATAATTAACATGTCTTAATCTACCATGCCGTAAAGAGGACTCAACAATATAAGCAGAAGATGCGTTATTGTTATTCATAGTAATAGTAGATTTTGGTACAACAACCATTACATTCAATTTAAAAAAACCGTCTGACTGATACCCTTCACCCACAAACATTCCACATTTTGTGAGTACAAATTTATCAGATTCAAACACTAGCCTAAACCCATTCTTACTCAACAGAGACCTAGAAACTAAATTTTTGCAGATGTCTGGCACATGCAGCACGTTATTGAACGTGAGTTCCTTCCTCGAAGTCATGTTCAAAATAACCCTTCCTTATCCTTTTACCTTAGAGGTAGAGGAGTTCCCCATGTACAGCTGTTCTCCATCTATAGCCTGATAGGTTGAGAACATCCTTCGGTCTGAACAAATGTGGCGAGTAGCTCCAGTGTCCACCTACCATTCTCTGAGATTTCTAACAAGGTTTGTTTCAAACACAACGGCGAAAAGATTGATGTCATCTACCCCAGTAGAAAAGTTATCCACTTCGGTCACATTGGGTTAGGCATTCTTCTTGCGCTTGCTGCAATAGTCCTTTGCTTGATGCCCGAACTTGTTGTAGATGTAACACTTGCCGTTGAATTTGAGTCTTTTGGAGTCCCCGCTTTTGTCACCAACATGCTTTCTCTTCTTGTTGTTGACCTTAGGCGCATGTTCCACAACATTTGTCTTGGACTCCATCCTGGTCTTCCTCTTAGACTTGCGATTGCCTTCTTCTATCCTCAATCGGACAATCAGCTCCTCTAATTTTATTTTCTTGCGCTTATGCTTCAAGTAATTCTTAAAATCTTTTCAGCTCTGCGGTAATTTCTCAATAATAGCAGCAACCTGAAAATATTCATTCAAAAACATACCTTCTGCATGAATATCATGCAGTATAAGTTGAAGATCCTGAACTTGTCCAACAATTGGCTTTGAATCCACCATCTTATAATCCAAAAATTTGCTGACGAAGAATTTCTTTGCAACGGCATCCTCTGTCTTAGATTTGCGATCCAAGAATTTCCATAGTTCCTTTGCCGTCTTGACTGGACTATACACGTTGTACAGTGTGTTGTCCAATCCATTGAAGAAATAATTTCGATACAAAAAGTCAGCATGTTTTCATGCATCCACAGCAGTAACCCCTTGTCGGTCAGTTTCACCTTCAGTTAATGCCGGAGCAGCTTCATGTAGGAATCTAGCCGGATTGAGAGTAGTAAGATAGAATAACATTTTCTGTTACTATATTTTAAAATCAGTTTCATTGAACTTCTCTGATTTTTTTTCGCGATTCACCGAAACTGTCGTAGTGACAGCCGGTATCACTGAAGGTACAATCGGGACAGGGGTAGGGGTTACAGTAGATGTAGTAATAGCAGATACTTCAACATTTTCAGATGCCATATTCAAAATACTGTTATTATATAACAACACAAATAAAGCAGTTTTAGTAACTTGGGAAAATAATTTATTTTTCCTTTAAAAACTGCAATTAAACTTTTATTCATTTTCATTGAAACTCAAAAATCTGTACAACGTAAATTTAAATGTAGAAAATTGTTTTATTCCACAAACTAGAAATAATTTCACTATAAATAAATACTCTACTTAATAAGCAGTATTTTTAATTTGTAAAGTTGTTCATTAATCCACAGAATTAATTAAATTGTACTTAAAAAAATAATAAAATAGAATATAATCTGTATAACAGTTTTAGAAAAAATAATCAATCGGTACTACTGAATATATAATCAGATTGAAAGAAATCTATAAGTTAAGATTTCGTCTTAAGATTGTTAGTAAATGAATAAACAGAACAAATCTAATTTTTATAAACTAATAGTACAGAAAATAGAAACAATAACAAACAATAAATTGTATGAACATAAATTATATTACTTCAGAAAAATTGACAACGAACAGAATATAGAAACAGAAATTAAGCCGAAACTGAAAATACAAAATTAATAGAACCTGTTACAGTAGAGTGTTACTGAAAAGGTTGATCGAGGCTCGTGTTTGACACGATTTCCTTAAGACGAAATTGCTCTCGCAACGGTGCTTCGAGTTGACTGCAAACGTCTCTCATGATACAATGATCTTCAAGAATCAGAAGCAGCACAACAATCTGATCATTCGGCGAACGCAAACTGTGGTTAAAACTCTCTTTTAGAACCTCAAAAATGCAGGATATAAAGAACAGCAGAAGCACAAAAATAGGATTTTTGAAAAAAATAGTAGTCTAAACAGGGCATTGAACAGCTTTTAAATAGGCTTGGAAGGTGGCTGTTTGGACTGGTCTGGTCTAAACCGAACAGCCACGAATCCAATTTGGTTTGGCAGTTGGACTGCCCAACAGACGTGACCCATCACTCAACAGACGCGACTTGAGAAATAAATCCAACGATCAGTTTTTGATTCCAACGGCCAGAAACGATAGCGGTAACAAAAACTTTAATTTTGAAATAATTTAAATAATTAAATTATTCAAAATTTGAAAATTTAAATAAATAAATTTTTTGTAAAAATATTTGACCAGCGGACCCACGGACCTGGGCCCGAGCCCGGTCGGTCGGACGGAAGGGCGACGGCACGCGCGTGTGGGGCTTGGGTCGAATCCACTGTTTGGTAGATCATCCCAGTCTACAAAACTGGATACTTCCAGGGGGTACACCCCTTAGGGCTAACTTGACTTATAAAAGCCATTCACCCATATTTGTCCCAACTAATATGGGATTAAAACCCCTTTTATACTCAATTGAGCACTCACCCTTTTTTTCCCAACCAATGTGGGATTGGACATAGTTACCATCATTTTTGCCAACTTCTGTGGCATACTTTTGAAGTTAATTTCTCATTCACCCGTTAACGATTTTGAACGCTACAAAATTCATGATTAAACTACTCATGGAGATGAACATATTAGGACTTGGAATCATAAAAAAAGATTAATTTAATCTAAAGTTATTTAACTGCAAAGTTAGCTAAAACTATGTTCAAAACCCACTTATTTTCCAACAAAAATATCTAAGAACTGGCGAAGAGGGATTTCAACAATTTCACCAAGTTTTTTCCAAATCACAAAGACGATTTTCAAAAAATCGAAAAGGTATGCAAAATAGATGATCAAATACAAAACTTTATAGAAGATTTTTTTGAATATTTGAACACAAATCATTGTTTGGAGCGGTTGTATACGGTGATTTTCAAAAAAACGATTGTTGAGGAAGCTCTCTAAATTTTTTCTAAGTTTGCCAGAAATGGAGAGCCATTTCTGACTTTTTTAAAATGGTGAGGTGAATGAAGAACACATTAGATATTTGTATTTTGTGAATTGCTCGCTAGTTTGGCGAGAGAGGCTTGACGGCGAGAGAGGTTAGAGTTGCTCGTAGATTCAATTTTGGAATTAATTTATTAATTTATTTGATATTGTTTATTATTATTTTTAATGATTTTATTTTTATTTTTGATTAAAAAAGTTGTTTTAAAATTTTCTCATTAGGATGAATTAAAAAAATAAAAAATATAATCAAAAGGTTTATATACAAACAAACAAGCCAAACATTTGTTTTTAGAATAATGGTACGATAATCACATTTATTGACCCTATTTTAAATATTATGTGATGTGACATTTTATATATGGTATTTATATCATATTAGAAATTCATTATTTATTTTTAATCATCACACATAAAATGTTATATTATTTAATATTTATATATGATCACTAAAATATAATTACTATAATATTATTGTTATTTTTAATTCTAAAGTAGGCCGTAATTTGGCATTGCATTTCTTAGCTTGAAGCCAAAGGCAAATGGAAATCCTAGCTACTAGCTGGTAGCTACCTAATTGAGAAAGAAATATGTGATCCATGCCTGAATAATAATATAGGTTGAGATTGAACGTTGAAGTAGTTGGATGAATGACGAAGATGGGATATAGATGGGATACCCTAGCTGGCTGCACCTGAGATGGTTGCTGGTTGCTATACGTACGGGTAAGGTGTAAAAAGTAATTTTAAATTAAAAAATTAAAAAAGTTAGTAATTTTTAAATTATTAAAAAAATTAAATATATTAAATGTGAAATTTTAAATCTATTATTATATGTAATAAAGAATTCAAAAATTAAAAAAATCAAAAAAAGCAAAAACATATAATTAAAAATTGTTATAAAAAAGCTAAAATCTTAAAAAAATAAATTAAAAGCTCAGATAAAAAAATTTATATTTTTAAAATTTTTAACTTTTAAGTTAAAAATTAAAAAATTAATTTCAAACCAATATAAAATCAATAGTCAAACGAAAATTTAATTATTTACATAGTACGAAACTTGTACTATGTTGTTGACCCTCTATTTTTAATTTTTAATTTTTAATAATTAATCAGAAGTTTAAACGCGACTAGTTTGTAGTTTGTGCTCAACTCTAAGAGTCAATTAGATATTAACACTTAATAAGGATCATGAAATGACAGACCAATAAATTGTGGTTAGGAGCGCTAATGAGAAGACACAATATTGAGGAGATTAACTAATAATGAACGTGGAAGAGAACAGTAAATACTGATTATAAAAAATATTCAAAAATTTAATACTTTTTATTTGAGTCTTGAAATAAATTTTGTTGTTTTGTTCAAAGGTTATTTTTGTACTTTTGATATATTTTTGTTATTTTTTATATTTTTATATCTTTTGATTCAACTCTTTATGTTCTAATTAAAATAATAAAGCTCATGTTATAAATAAAATTTTAAAATTTTAACTGTTATATAATTATAAAATTTTAATTATATGAATTTATAAAATACAAATAAATTGTGGTTTTCATCCATAATTAATGTGCTTCGAACTTAGGATTCCATTTGATTTTCTATATATAATTTTGGGATATGTACATTACAAGATTTGGTTTTCTATATATGATTTTGGGACATGTAAATTACAATATTATTCTGTTGAGCGTGTGGCTCAATTTTTTTTTTTGGGACAATTTCATCCATTTGAACGAACAACGGTTGACTTTGTGCATTTTTAATTCTAATTGTTGTGTTTCTAAAAGCCTATTTAAGTGAGAGTATATTTCTAAAACCTTAAAACGTCTAAAAAAACTCTAGATGACGTGGTGTATACTTGAGAGACTCAGTTTAAAAATTAGAGATAGTATAGAGAGATGATAAGAGACTTAGTTTGAGACCATGCACAGATACTGAGTGAAAGTGTGAATTTTGTAATTCTTATTTTGTATATAGTGAATTGTTTTTTCTATTCGATAAAGATCGACAGCTAGTCAAATTACGTATATTATATCGTTTCTTCTGATTGTTCTTGTTCTTTATCTTGCTTTGTGTGAATTAAAGTCGTGGTTTTTTTTTTTCTGCGTTAGGAGATTTGTGCCTAAAATCTCAACTATTCTTAATTAATAATTAGTTAAAAATATGTATGACTTATAAATAAACACATTAAACACATCAATTTGCTCGATCAAAGACATGTTATGACTCTCTCTTTCTCTGCCAGACAATCTGGCGGTGCTACAATATCTACATACCTATGTAAAGGGGGAATTACGCACCATTTTCAATATTTCAATATTGGGAGAAAAATAACACATTTCGACAACACTTTCATAATTACATCGAACCGTTAGCACTGAATAAGGCTTCAGTGGAATTTTGAAAATTGATTAGTAATTCGCCCTCTTTGACAGATTATTTAAAATATCAGATGGACATTCCTAATCATGCTCTATGGATTAAACACTTCTTGGACAAGCAGCACCAGGACGAAGGATATTTGTCATAAATATTTTTTTTTCAGGGGAAAATATTTATATACTAATCAAAATGAACTTTTTGGACAAATGGTAATTATTTACTATTCCTTATTCTAAATTAATTTCTTTACTGTTACGGTCAACAATCCCTATAAAACTAACCCCATTGCTCCATTTAGTTTTAACTTTCTTGACTTCACGTGATAAAATGTTTAAATGAAAAATAAGAGGTTGTTCTTTTGGTGATTTATTTTTTACAAAACAATCTTTTTCGTTTGGAAACTTTTTGACTTTTTCATTTTTGGGTATTAAATGACCATATTTTATTAATAAATATTTGAAAAGAATTCTGATATTTTAAAAGGAAAATCTTGACTTTTTATTGTCATGTGTTATGCATTTTAGTGTAGAGAGACAAAAGTTAATATTTTAAAAATCTTTTTTGAAAAGATAAACGGGATACGTTGTTTGATTGCTTTTGTTAGGCCCAATTTAAGATAGTGATTTATTTGTTTATTTTAAGTTATTTATTTTTATTTTAGTAATTTTATCAATTTTTAATTAATTTTTTAATTACATTTTCAATTCGTACCAATGAATCAAAAAATAAAAAAATAAAAAAGACAGAAATAAACAAAAAATAAGCCAAGAAATCAATTTATTTTTATTTTTTTTCATTTTTATTAAAGAAAATCACATGTTGATGAAAAAGCTTATTTTTAATCTATCTCATCGAGATAAAGTGAAAAAAAATTAAAAGTAAAAAAGATACAAACAAATAAAAATTCAAAAATTTACCTTACATTAGGCCTTAGTTTAAAAAGTTAAAAAATAAAAATTGACAATCAAAACTTGTAAAGCCACTTAACATTTGTTACTTAACGATAATAATATGGTCACCAACTTATTTTATGTTGTTTATCAACTGATTTGCCATCATTATATTGGTGTTTGTTAATGCTTCTTGCAGTATTTTTTTAATTTTTTGAAATTAATTTTAATTATAAATTATAATTTATTTTAAATACTTATAATTTTTATTATAAATTATAATTAATTTTTTTATTTCAACTGTAAGTTAAAATATTTACTAAATACTCACAATATTTGCTATAAGTTATAATTTATAAACTATTAATTATGTAAAAGGTTTAACGTCACATTTTATTCAATAGTTAAGATATATTTTTGTATAAATTAATGGTCAAGATTGATTCTAAAAAAATATGTTCCCTTTCCTCCTTTTACGATTGGGATACATTTAATCTAAATATTCTACGATCAAGATTAATTGTCAAAAATTTTACTCCCTCGTATCTTTTTTTTTTTTTTTGAACTTTTCTATAATATTGAAACAATCTTTTTGATTTTGATTTTTATAAATTTTTTTATTTATCAAAAATACAATTATCTTTAATAAATGGTCAAATCATTTTTTATAGAAAGTAAATTTACTTTTCAAAATATAAAGACAACTTTTTAAATTTTACTTAATTGATAAAAAATTAATAAAATAAAAATAAAAAGCTAAAAATTAGTTTACACATATATATATATTTATTTTAAAAGTATCTATTTATCGATAAAAATATTAATACGATCAAATTAATTTAATATTATTTATAATTTAAAATTATTTCATAACTATTTTCATATTATTAAAATCATATAAGAAAGATTACTTAATATATTTTAAATAATTATATTTTAATGCTAAATGATATTTATATTCTTAATTTTTGTATAGTACGTGAAATGCGCTGAAAATGACTTAAATTATGTGTATTTTAATTTACAATAAACATGAATTGCGGTATTAAGGATTAGATTGTATATGAACTTATATTTAGACAAAATAATAATAATGCCAACTTAATATATATATCAACTAGTAAATTATCCGTATTTAAAAACATTGTAAATATAATTTTATACACAATTATTTTGATTTTTTTAATTTATTTTTACAATCTATATATGCATTTTGAATTATTGTTCTAAATTAATTTAACAATTCAATTATATTAGAATTTGTTTTTAGACCTAAGCAATTCACTAGTATAATGGTAAAACATGAGTTGTTTTTAAAATTTATGCATTTTAAATCATTGTTCAAAATTAATTTAATAATTTAATTATATTAAAATGTATTTAATATTGTTTAGGTCCCACAAAAAAGTCAAACTTTTCTACTAAAAAAAACAATATATTTTTTTTCTCTCTACACGAATCACAGATGCGAGGGGTATTTTTTAAAATCACTTCGGCTTGTTTGCTTTTTTTTTGTTGTTGATATTTTGGAATATTCAAATTAATTTACGTGTATTTCGATTAATTTTTAAGAATTAATTCCACCGTTTACTTACGAGAATCTAAATTAAAATTGAGACAAAGTCTTGTATAGACTAGCTCAAAAGAATTAATAGTACCTAAGATGTTTCGAACTTAAAATTTAAGAAAGAGTAAACTCCTAAATCGCAAGTCTCAATCACCAAGCCAAACTAAAAAGAAATTTGATAGAATTAGAGTACATAACTGTTCAGTATTTTTAAATTTTTTTTTTTAAAATTACATTTGTATAGCTAATAGTTTAGTAAATACGAGATTATTATTCTTGAAATAACTAATACTAAGATTCTTAGTATTATTAATACTAAATTTTAAATTATTATTTTTATTTATTTAACGACTAACAATTAACTCTATAAAACTTTTATCTCATTTTTATCCCAGTCTAACTTAATATAAATTAAAATTTGTATTATATTTATAATTTCTTCATACAAATTAAAAGGGAACCCAGTGTTATTTATTTTTTATATAATATAATTTAATCCGAAATAACAAGGCCTTTGTGTGTCTAAGAAAAGAAAAGGGTTTGTAAATTTGTAATTAGATTTGAATTGACCAGAACAGAAACATAACAAATAATAATAATAATAATAATAATAATAATGAAAGGAAGACTTTTAGAATTTGATGAGCATGAATGGATGGAATTGTTGACGTGCCTTCAGAGAAAAAAACTCCATTCATCCAATGGAATCCACCCTGGCGGCTGCGGTCCCCCAATTCCGATTCTTAAACCTATGGAAATCATCCAATAGAATCCATCCTTTGCCGTCCCCCATTCGGTTCCTCGAATAAATATATTGTTAAATACTTTAATAAATAAAAAATAATTATATTTTAACTAAACACTTAATAATATTCAGTAAATTTCTTTTTTATATAAAAGTAATCTGCATATTTTAAAATAAATAATTTAAATTATTTTAAATATATATAATTTTAAATCATTAAAATATGATCAAGCTAAACCGCGTCCACTCAAAATAAATCAAAATAAAAAGTAGAATACATGTGGTCTTGCACGGTATAAAAAGGAACGTAGAACGTTTTTAACAGAAGAAAACATGGTAGACGGTAGTGCACAGTACTGTCTTTTTTTTTTTTATAATTATTATATAAGTAGGGATCACCACGCTAATATATTACAGTGATTATATTTTAGTGATATGTCATTTCAAATATAATAGTATTTACATTATTTTATAAATTTACTATTTAATACCAGATGTCAAATGATGTAATATCCAAATATTATTATCAAAATATAATTCACTGTAGCACATTATTGAAATAAAAGTATTTTGGGCGACTGGATGAGATTCCATCAATTTTGTCACGAGAAATAAAGAAAGAGATTCCAAACATGGATTCGTTTGAAATAATTATTTTATTTTTTAGTTAAATTATTACATTTTTTACTCTTTTTGTTGAAAAAATATAAAAAAATTAAAAATAAGTTAATAAAAATATATCAAAAAGAAAAATATTTCGATCAAAATATATTAAAAAAATTCAAAAAAATTATAAATCAAAATATGCTAATAAATCAAATATTATAATTTTTATTTTTGTTGTTGATTAAAAATAACAATTTTAGTTAAATATATAAAAAATTCTAAAAAATAAAAATAAACAAAAGTACTAAAATAGGCATAAAAAAAAAGAAAGAAAAAGGACAAAGGCAATGCTAAGTCAAAGACGACAAGAATTACTAAGATGTAATAATAATAAAAATATTATTTTACATACAACCAAGAATCAACCGCGAACAAAAATAAAAATAGAGACTCTAAAATAATTAAAATATTTAATTTATAAAATATATTATAGTTATTAAAGGCCCGTTTGATAACGTTTATAATTTTTTAATTTTTATTCATAAAAAATAAAAATATATTTTTATTTATATTTATAAAAAATAAAAATATATTTGATAACATAAATATTTAAAAAATAATAATTGAAAGTTAATATGAATTTAATTAAAATTTATTTATAAAATAAGTAAAAAAATATTTTTTTTATTTTTTAAAATTTTGTAAATTTTAAAAATTATTTATAATTTTTTAAAAATAAAAATAATTATTAAATATAATTTTTTTTATAAATTATAAAA
>JAOTRH010143072.1:0-12500 GCA_034768845.1 Heliamphora exappendiculata | reverse complement strand
TTGAATGTATTCGGTCAACTCAAATCGGTGCAGAGTTTAAACTTAAACCGATCTGTCACAACCAGAACCCATGGGTCAAGGAAAAAATTGTAACTTAAGTAGGTAATTTATTTAATTTCTTAAATAAACTTGGCCCAAAATGATATATGGGTAGGTCCAAGAATCTACACCCAGACCCGAGCCTAGCTTGGCACTATCGACCGAATGGGTAGGTAGCACGGTGTGTTTCTGGTTTCGGTCTAAGTCCAAACTTCCCTTTTTACTTGAGCAGGTTTTTCTCCGTCCACAAAATTTAGTACTCGTAAGGAACTCTCATGTTAGTCCATGGTAGGATCTTATATGCTACTTAAGCTTCCTTTTCCTAAGTATTTGGACAAAGCTTCTCAGTTTCTATTTTTCCAACGCCAAGCAATCACCTTTGGAGCTAAATGTCTTTCACTCCTTAAATTTTTTTTTTACCAAAGTAAATACATGTAATTAAACATTATCCTCGAAACAACCATGAAAAATAAATTGTGGACCCATTTTTAATTTGGCTTAAAGATAGCAAAAAATTAAGCCATTTTCAACAATTTTTACTTTTTTGATCAATCGAATGCAAAGAATCTAAAATGCAAGGGCATTTTAGCTAAAATTGAACAACAATCGTTAAAAGACAAAAAAAGAAGAAAGCCTTGTAAAAGTTATAATGTTACTTTTTTTGTCATTATGATCTTAATGGGTTCTTAATTTTAAATTTTAAGTAATAAGAGAAATGTAAAAAAGTACATCTATATGAGTTAATGCTAAAAAAGCACTAAAAATGAAAAAAAGGCCATATAAAAAAAAGACTTATCTAAAAGGCAGGCTAAAATGGTCAGTTAACTAACCCATCTAGGTGACACAAGAGAATGTTCACTTCTCAAAATTTTTACTTTTTATATTATTCGTAACGAAAAAAATCTAAGAAATATATGTACAGTTGGACTAAAATTAAATAACATTCACTAAAGATAAAAAAATCACAAAAAACCTAACTAGTGGTTTTTTTGTCTTATCCATTTTTTTGATATTATTTGGTCAATTGTTTTGTTTTTATATTTCACGACGAAAAAATCTAAAAAAATATTCTCCTTTGAGCTATTATAAAAAAAACACTAAAAATAAAAACAAATTGTATAAAAAAGCTAAGCCAAACGCACTAAGTATGAGTTAACTAACTCATCTAGTTGACATAAGAGAATGTTTACTTATAGAACTGTAAGATGTACAAACATTGTGTGTTTTTGTTTGAGGTCAGTAACAAAAAATATCAAAATATTAATGTTATTCTACCTAATCTCTTAAATTTTTTTTATATTAACATAAAAATGCTAGCAGTAAAGCATGTATACAATGGTTCAATATATATATAAATTTATTTATTTTATATAATCGAGAGCACAATGAACTTATAAATAACGAGATGAAGACATGCGGGGCAGGACGGAGAATTTGTCTTTCTTGTAATTCAAGAAAACTATAATTTTTTAAATTATAAAAATACTTATGTATTAACTATAAATCACAGAAGAGATAGAATAAGACCCGTGCAATACTGTAGCTAACGCGTTATGTATCCCTTCCCAAATAAATGTGATATCTTGATAGGCTGCTGGCTCAAAAATAGGAGAATCATGTTTGGTAGTACTGTGGCTGGCAGCTAGCTAGGGAAGGTTGTGGACAAACTTAAGGAACAGAACAAAGTCAGAACTGTGGAGTAGTGTCCTTGATGTTTTGGAAATTTTTGCACATGCTGGGGGGTCCTGTTTTTAAGTGTTTGGTCCCAAAACATACTCTAACTACACTCCTCTCAACATAAAACTACAAACTATTCTATATAACATGGGCATGTTTGTTTTGAAGTACAAAAAAATAAAAAATAAATAATTTGCTCATTAATTGACTTAACTAAATATTATAAAGGTTAGATGTATAGCATTTTACCAAATGAGATAAACATTCGAATCCACGAACAAGACCTTGAATTCTCAAGAAAATAGAGAGAAACTCTTAATATTATTAATTAATAGGATTGATGAACCCTTAGGCTTATGCTATTATTTATGGAAATAAAAAGTTTTTAATTCTAGTAGAAAAATAAATCATACTAGAAAAGTAACAATTTAGGCTATCTTGGCTTACTAAGACTAACCATAAAAGAAACTAAAAATTAACAACATAACTAAGAAGAAATTAACGTGCCCAAACATGCACCACTAAAATAAAAAATTCTAAAAAGGATATAATTTCTAAATTGAAAATTCTAAAAACAAAAATCTTAATCAATTTCTCGATTTCTTGTTTGACTTTTGCCAATTTAATTACTCTAAAAATGTCTTAGCCACTTATTCTTCATCATTAATTTTCATCTTTAGAATGCTCACTAACTATTTCAACTCCCTCCCAGCTCATTTACCCATCATATAATGGGAAAAAAGTGACATGGTTTTCAATCTAGACCTTTTAGTCCCTTGATAAAATATGAGAAACAAATCTTTTTCATACTAGTAATCTAATTGAAACTTTTAGTCCATCAATACAAGTATGGCCTAAATGCATAAAAAAATGAAGTTCTCAAATTAAATAGAGCATGCCTTTGGCGCTTATTTTTTTTGTTAGGAGTTTTTTCCCCAATTTTTGGGTACATTTTTATATTTTGGTTTAATTTTTTTTACCTTTTCAATTTCTCCCAAGATACCATAGAAATCTAGAAAGTATTTTGTTTGGGTTAAATTATAAAAAGTTTCTAAATACAGAAAAACAAAAAAAAAAGCCACAAAATGGCCTGCCGTTGAGTGATTTTGTTGTCTCATCTGAATTTTTTTTATATTTTGATCAAAAATTTTGATTTTATAATCAGTCGTGACAAAACTAATCTAATCTAAAAAGTACGGAAGTTTAAATTAACCTAAAGAAAATCACAAAAAAAATTGTATAAAGAAATTAGATCAAACACACACTTAGAAAAATGATCCCCTTCAGTGTTATATAACCCTGTTGCCAAATAATTTGTGAGAGAGAATATAAAAAAAAATTGCCAAAAAGCTAAAATTAGAATTTTTTTTACAAAAAAAAAAAATCATAATAAATAAACCAAACTCTCGTTAGTTATCTGTTTTGTCTTCCGATGGAATGTAGAATATGTTTTGGATTTTCAAAATCAAACTGATTGGTTTTCAGAGAAGCTTTTAATAGCTTTATATCTATGAATCCGACAATGGAATGTGAAAATAAAAGAAAAAGGACTTGAGCTTGTTTGTTATCCAAGAAAAAGGTCTTGAGAGTCTAGTCAGGACAGGAGTGACTCAATTATTTAGAGAGGCTTTAGATGAGATTTAAAATTGAGTTTTTTTATTTTAAAATTTAAATTTATTTTTAAAATTTTATTCTTTTTTTTTACTTTTAGAGATGGAAATGATGATTATGTTTTCATAATTGTTTTTTAAAATTTATCTGTTTCTAATTTTTATAAAAAAAGTTAGAAAATCTTAGAATATGCACCGCAAATCTCATATAAAGTTGATCAAAGAGATATATAGAAAAGAGAAAACTGCCCACACAAAAAAAAAAATCAAACTTCTATGCAGATAGAAACATAAATCTCACATAAATCTCCAAGCATGGACGGATTATTCAAACACTAAAAAAAAATTGACAAATAAAGGAGAAAAAATTTAAACAGCATGAAGACGCACATCGCCACCTTTTTATTACAACCAGTTAAAATGGCATCATAGTATTTACCCGACTCTCCCGTACAAAGAAAAAATTTAATCAGCATGAAACTGTACATTGCCGTCTTTCTTCTATAACCAGCTAAAATTGCATCGTAGTATTTACCCGACTCTCATAGACGAAGTTCGGGAGTGATAGCATAGTCTCTACTCTTGTGTTAATAGAGTCAATCTATTTTTTCAAATCTAAAAAAACTACCTAAAAAGAATGGGGTGGTAAGAATAGATGATGAAATGAAAAAATACACATTATAAAAAGTAAAATAAAATATACAAATCTCTTACAAAACAAAATAAAAGAAAAATAAACAAATCCGAGAGAGAGAGAGAGAGAGAGAGAGAGAATAGAAAAAAGAGAGATTGAAGAAGAGAGGGAGAATGAGATCTGAGGAGATAGACTAGAGGCAGAGGGAGAGGAGAGGAGAGATATTTGAGTGAGAATTTCATTAGTTTGTAAATTTTAATGTAATTTGTCTTTTTCCATTAATAAAAATACTAATTTACTTACTCCTTTTTGTGATATAATCGGTTTAACGAAAGATTTTATTAATTTTAATTTGATAATATATTTTATATGTAAAACTAATAAATAATAAAGAGATTTTATCAAAAGCCCCATTTTCCTTACTCATTTAAGAATTAGTCCTATTCAAAAAACTTAATAGGATAAGCCGTATTAATTTTATAATACCAAATTTATCTTCAATGACAACTCTACGATTAATCTTCTCTCCTTTAATAATTTTATTTTCTCTCTTCATTTTCTTCTATTTTAATTTCAATTTTATCTTCAACAAAAAATGATTTCTTATTATGCTAATAAAAAATAACATATAAAGGAAAGATTAATTAAATAGAATATATGTATTAATTGTACTTTTTGAATTAAAAACTTTAGAATTTTATAACTTTTAATATATATATAAATATAAATAAATTAATATTTTTTATAACTTATGTGTCAAAGTCTATCAAATAAAATCAATATTAAATACAAAATTTTGAAAGAAAAGAAACATAAAAATTTATTAGTTTCAAAATTGAGATTTTTTTTAGTTTTAAAATTTAACAAACAAGTAAATTTATGAATTTTGAAATTTCTCAGTTTCGAAATAGAGAAATTTTTAATTTTAAAACTTTAAAATTTAACGGACAGAGAAATTTATCAGCTAAAATTAATCAAGTTCAAAACTCATAAATATATAAATTTGAAACATTTAATAAAATTTATTCTCTAAAGAAGTGTTTTTTACTTTTTTGTATAGATTGTACATAAAAATCTCATTACCCAAATCTGTTATTAACAAAAAAATATATTGAAGTAGATTTTTCATTTTAATCAAAAATTTCTCAAATTCTTACAAACAAACAGAGAAATTTAGCAAGTCTGAAACTGATATATTTTTCTTTATCAAAATTAATAAATTTCTCAATTTCGAAATTGATAAACTTTAGAACTAATAAATTTTTATGTGTATTAAATTTTAAAATAGAGAAATTTTGTGGTTTTTAAAACTAATAAAAAAAAAATTTTGTTTACATAATTTTGTATTTAATGCGAATCTTATTTGAGAGATCATAACGAATAAATTATGTAAATATTAATACATTAATTTAATAAAAAATAAATATATATTCAAAATTTATGAATATTTAATGTACAAATAAATACATATAGTTATATATAATTGATTTTTAATTTTTATATTCTTTTTTATAAACAACAATAATAAATCATTCTTTGTTGGAGATAAAGTTAAAATTAAATTAAAGAGAAATTAAAATTAATGACGGAAGAGAAAGTTGACCATGGGTTTGTAGTTAAGGATATATTTAGTACTATAATTTCGTTAGAAATTTTGAAATTAAAAGCTACCATTCTATATATGTCTTGCAATACATTCCATTTACATTAAATAGGGAAAATTAGTCAAGGATAATTAGTTTTAAAAGGATTATGGCTAAATCAATTATAAAGGATAGAGTAAGATTAATCCTCTTGCAACTACTTAAAATAAGACTACTCACTAATTAATCCTAAATAATATACTTTTAGACTTTCTCATTAAAAATTATTTTTAAAGTTCATCCCTTAATGAGAGATGGCTTATTAAGTGTGTAGGATTGTCATAACATGCTTGCTTTAGAAAAGCATGTGAGTAACAATTATTAGGGCTTTTAGTGTAAAGTTGATAATGAATATTATATACAATATTATGTAGGGACTCGGTCGTTTTTTTATTTTTATTTTGCAGATTAATTGAAACTCGTTTTGAAATCGTCGGTGGTATATGAAAAAGCGTTTAATTGTGCAAATGAATTGAAATTTAATTATGGCAATAATTGATGATGATGACCATATGCTTGGTAATGTATGAAAATTATTGTTGTGGATTGTTTGGGTGAATTTTGAGGCATTTGACTTATGACTTGATTCATTTATACAGTTTTGGTTCGGGGCTCCTCACAGCGTTGACCAAACAGGCCTTGGATTTGCTCGAGCAGATTATCGGCGAACAGACTTTAAATTTCGAATTTTAACATTTCTCCTTCATTCTTTCCACCCCTACTCTCTCCAGAGCAAAAATTGAGACCTAAGGTTGGGTTTTGTGATTTCTTGAAACCCTCCTTGCTCTTTTAGAGTAGATTTCTTGTTTCCCTCTCAATTGTACATCCATTAGAAGTTGGAGCTACACGTTGGAAGTTCGTTTCTCACCGTTCAATTGGAGACCTTCGTCGTTGGAGCTTGCTAGGGCTTGATTCTTGAGGCTTTATCATAAAAAAGATATGATTTAAGACTAATCTTAATCATTGCATGTATATGAGCTGTATTTTTGTTGGATTTGCTTGAAAGTATGAAAAACTTATGCTTTTGAAATCTTAAGTTTGGGTTTGAAGTTAAACAATATTAGATTTTGAGTTTTGCATGATGTGTGGTAGATCTATCTTAATACTACTGTTGGAAGACATTAAAGATGTGATTTTGGAAAGTTAGGATTTTGACTTGAGTTAAAATCATGAAAATTAGGGTTTTTGGGTTATTGGGTTAAAATGATGAAATTGATTGAGTTTTTAGACAAATTAAGTTATTTCAACCTACTTGTATATAAGTTTTCATAAATTTATATGATGCATGACACATGAGTGTTGGGTTAGGAATTTTAAATAAATCCTTTAAATTGATGAATATTAATGATATGAAATGTTGATTCGGGGTTTGTTTTTAACCTTTTTATTTAAACGTATGAATTATGAGAGTATTGAAAATAATTGAATGATTTAAATCCCATGTGTGTCACTACAACAAAATAAGTCATTATTGACAAAATAATTTTGTCTCTAAATCTATGTATTTCATCGCTAATAGATTCCGTGACGAAAATACATCCTATTTGATTTAATTCTCATGCATATATTAAAAATCTCCAATTCAAATCAATAATATAAACCAAGATTTTTAACTAAAATGTCATAGCTTTTTAGGTTTTGCATTTCTAAATGATGTTATTCTAGAACCTAGACAACAAATCCATGAAGCCCCATCTAATCCCGTCCAGAGATGTAACTTGTTTGGAAAAATTTCCTTTAGCGTCGAGCATTGTTGTTCCAAACCCAACCTATCTTCATCCCTAGACGGGCTATATAAAAGTTGCCTTAATATTTAATATCCCAAAACTGCTTGGTGGACATAAAAATACGTGAATGGCAAACACAAGATTCTCAAATAATGTAAATGAATGGACCCAAGGCTAGAAAGGATCCCTGCCACAGGAAATTTGTTCAAATGGCAAGGAGACGCAAAATTAAGACAGGCAAACCTGCTTATGTAGCCTTCATCTTGCCACAAATGACAAAACCCTAGGGATTTAAGGCTAAACTAATAAATACCGTATCCAAACAATAATAAGGCATACTTCTGCAAATATGAATAAAAACTGACCAATCGGATATTGAAGGGCAGCGGAAATGCCGCAAATGGAAGGAATTGCAGATGGATCTCTAGCACCAGCTCTTGCAGTCAATAGAGCAGTGTTCTTTTCAGCAACAGCAACTGCTTCAGGTCCTGTAGATCCATTAGCACCCATAGATTCGAAGAGCGCCTGACCAAAACCAAAGGCCATTCATTAAGCACAGTTGAAGACTACGACTGAGAACTACAAAACGTATCTACGGGACAAAATACATACACAAAATCATTATTTGGCCCTTTCCATAACAGCTGAAGTTTCTGAAGCAATTGGCTATAAAAAGCATGAATTACAATTATGCAGTAATGGCATGTAAATTTAGTATGCAAACAAGAATATTTTTATTTTTTTTGCAGAAGATTCATAGTACCAAGGCATGTGTCTATTATAACTAAGATTTTTCAAGTTAAAGCAGTTGGTCATAAACTAAGATTTTTCATGTAATTAATTCGCACATTGTGTTCAACCTTAACATAGTCCCACATTCTCAAGTTTTCAAGTTACTAGGCTATTATAACTCACCAAAAGTTCAAATTCCCCATTACATTAAACCACCATTCAACCAAGTCCCTAATTCAAAGATTTAATTATGGATTTTTTTACAAGTCAAATAATTAAAGTTCACCACTCAATTAAGTCACAAGGTCCTAATTATCAAGACATATGGCCTAGACTATCAATTATGATTTTCTATCACACCATGTTCACCAACCATCATGAACTCAACCCATTTACTCGTAGATTTAATTAGATTCTTGATTAATCCTTCAAAAATCTTTAGATTCCATGTGATTTCCCAAATAAATCAATACAAATAGAATATCCAAACTACAAACTACCCAACTACATTGCTTTAACTACCCACATTGGGTTCCAATTTCCTAAATTTTATCAATTATCATAGCCCTAAAATTTTACAACCCATAAGTTAACTAAAAACTGGTTTAATCCCCTAACAAGTTAAGGTGTATGGACCAATTCAACCACCACATCACACTTTATAATTCTATTAAATTAGTGGTCATCCCAATTTCGCATTAGACCCCAAATCCCCTATGCACAAGTTAACCCATTTGAGGATTGTAGCCAAACTTTTCAGTTATAAATCAATAAACTTAAGGTTCCATGGGATTCATAAAAAAAAAAATTCAACACAAATCATATCAGTTCACCAAAAATTAATCTAAATCCTACCTGTCGGAAGTAAAGCCCCAATTCTTCACTTTTCGCCAAAAATCTTGGGAACCCTAGAAATTCGATATCGCAACAAAAATGCAAAACAAGCACTTAGATATGTACAGTCAGCAATAAGAAGAAAAAAAATCCGATCAGATGCGTTGATGAAGGACTGTTCGCGAATACTTGAAAGTACAGGGGGTGAGAGAGACAGTCTTCTGTGCTCTGGACTTCTTCTCCTTCGGCGTCTTCAGTTTCTTCTCATCGACGAGCTTCTCCGCCGGCTGCGACTACTCCGCCGAAGGAACCTCCCCTGTTGGCTTCCAATTTGGGGTGTGTGCTCTCCAATTTTTTTATGAAACCATGGGTCCAAGCTTCGAGCTCCACGACCATGGCAGAAAAAGAGAGACACGGACAAGAAGAAAAACAGGGAGCGGCACAGGTTAAGGGGTGTTTGGTCTTTGACTTTAATGTAGATCCATTACTTCTTTGAAGAAATTAAGAGCTGAGATATAAACTCATCCATGAATCAAAGAAAAAAAACAAAAAAACAAGCCGAGGAGAGGAGAAAGAGAGATGCGACGCCGAATGGGGAAAATTGGGTCCCTTGGTTAGTGTTGGTGATATCTCCCTCTCAAATCTTCTTAGAAAGCTCCACCGAATTCCAATGGAAGAGAAAGAATTGGAGAAGAAAAAATGGGGAAAACACTGCTGGGAAAGGGTTGGTCCCGTTTGGTTTTTGTTTTGCTTTCTTCCCTTATTATTTTTTTTAAAAGCTTTTAGACACTCTTATTAAATAATATATTAATTAATCATTATTATTGTGCATAGACTAAAATAATGTATTTTATTTCCCCAAATAAATTTTAAAATTTAATAACATTATTAAAGTTTTATCATAATTTAATATCGTAGTGTCTCAACGCACACTAATCACCTACAATACGCTATATCATTATAGGAAATTATTTTTGATAGTTTTAATCAGATTAAAATAATTATTTAATTAATTAAAAATAAATATATACCGAGTCGCTACAATATATATATATATATATATATATATATCATAGAAGAGAGGAAAGATGATACCAGAGAGAAGCAAAGGAGGTGAGTCATAAAAGAAGGTAGAAATCACGGACCACCCATACTATCGTCGATGGTGGAGTTGTGATTGCCGGTGGTGGAGTTGCTATCGCTGTTTATGTTATCGCGATCAGAGATTTGATAAAGACTTTTTGATTGCTAGGGTTTCTGACCAGTGAGATTCGATAAATGCTCTTTTGATTGCTACTTGGATCGGTGACAACAGTTACCAGTGAAATAGATTGAAGAGGAAGGAGATTGAAGGCGTAGAAGACAAAGAACCTGAAGCATGGGAACAAAATTGATTGACTAGGAAAAGTGAAATCACGGGAGAAAGGGCGGGTGTGAAGGAAATAAGGCAAAATAAACATTTTCCTTCCAATTTTATGCATTGCGCTCCAAAACCTTAAAATTTGTGACCCAAAATTATCCTCAAGTATTTTTTTTATGACGAAAAATTGTAATTATCACAAAATAACCAATTATTGGTGAGGAATTATTTCGTAGTAATAATTAAAAATTATTTGGTGATGACAATATAACATTCGTACAAAAGGACATATATTAAGACGAAATATATTCGTCACGAATAATTCAGAATCTTTTTTGGGGAAAAATAAATTTCGTGACAAAAGAGATATATACTGTAACGAAATATTATCCTCACTAATAACTAACAAACTTTTACGAGAAAATTTAAATTTTGTTACAAAATAGGTATGTATTAGTGACGAAATTGATATTCTCTCACTAAAATATTATTTTTAGTGAGAAAAATAAAATTCGTCATTAGATTTTGTCACGAAAGACTTTCTTTTTGTAGTGCGTGTCGGGTGTTAACAAGAGGAACCGAGTTTAACGGTTGGACTTGGGTTGTAATGTGAATGATGTTGATCATGTTGGGTTTGACGAGAGGACCATGTTTGGGTTGGATTCGTGTGTGAAATTTTGAGAATAATGATGTGAACGAATCAATTTGGCATCCGCGGATCATAATTATGGCTAGTTCAGCTCCTCGGTAAAAGACCAAAAAACTGCGCTGATTTTGATACCCTACCCTTTGGCTAATAATTGAGAATGAGGCATAGTCGTGGCGGATTATAGAGTGCATTTGCCACTCGGCGAGCCTCATGTGACCCGGTCGGTAGTAGCCATCCATGGGTCTATAAACTCATCCGGCATCGGTTCTTTGAAATGCAACTTAAAAAGTGTTTTGGTAAGAACTTGAGAATCATGTTTTAAGTAACCAATTACAGAGAAATCATGTTTTAAGTAACCAATTACAGAGAAATCATGTTTAAGAACTTGAGAATTAGAGACTTAGTAGAGAGAATTAAGCTGAATAAAATTATTAATGGAGGATTACTAGACAGAAATCCATGAAGAGGAAGAACAAAAAAATATTCAATGGTTTGTCTTGGTTTAGCTTATTATCTTGATTCTGGTCATTTTAATTCATTAGCCTTTAACTTCATAACTCACAGCTCAACTTAACTTTTCTTTTATTTTCTTTGCTCTTTTCTCCTAGCTTGGCTAATTTATTGTATCTTTGGCTTGGTTCATTGCTTTTTATTCCCTTGGCTCCGTTTAAGTGCCTTTTTTTGGCTTAGCAACTTTATGTTTATCATGTTTTGGGGTTTTATATTAGTAATGTTTAGAACTTGCAACCTTTAATGCTTTAGATATTAATTGTGTTTAATGGATTTGAATAAGATTTCTTCTTACTTTAGTTCCTTTTGCCTGGGATTGTGTTTGGTTGACGAGAATGTATAAAGAAGAAAGTAAATTAGTAAATTCGGAAGTTGTACAATTTCTTTCATTAGTACTTAATTTTTGCATTCTTTGAATAAAAAAAATACCTGCCTTCAATTTTATGGGACCATCAAAGTTTGAATTGCATGTATTTTGGGTTTTTGAGGAATTATATTTTGAGATTTTGATTTTCTTTGTATGTGAGATTTTCTTGATCTCTTATAGTGTGTAAAGTAGCATAATTTAGTAATTCACGATTGTGATGACAAGGACTAGGTTTTGTAGTGGTACAAAATCAGTTGAATCACGAGTGCGCCTGTTGCGTAAATGATCAATGAGATTTGTCTTTTGGATGGTTGGCTCGAGCATGTAGAGCATGCTGAACATTTATCAAGAATTGGTGTTCTGGGTCGATAGATTTTGATTTGTAATCTATGTAAGGAAAATATTTAGTGCATGGAGCATGTTTTACTTTATTGCAGGTTTGCTTGGTTGTTTGGAATTCATGCTTGAAATGGTAGAATATCCAATTGGTCACTCCAAAATACATTATTTCCCTATTTGATTAGCAGAGAGGTAGGTTGTTTAAGAGGAGATCCAATAAAGTAAGAATACCTACTTGAATAGAATGAGTTGAAGTCAAAGAATAGAGCTGCATTTTGGTTAAATCAAGTAAGAAGCTGAAAAATTTCTAATTAAATGATATTGTATTTATATTATCTCCTTGAATAAAGTGTTGGTAAATTTTTCTTATACTATTAAA
>JAOTRH010143061.1:0-13686 GCA_034768845.1 Heliamphora exappendiculata | reverse complement strand
GGACCCAGACATTTCATTGGTACGATTGTAGTACATCGTTATAGTAGCTGGTCTTAGCTAGGTCGAACGGATCGAATCCAGGTTTAAAGAATTCGATGTTCGAGCTCGATGTGTTAGTACACTTAGAGTGTATTCAGCGGGATCAACGGGATGATCGATTCTATACTGAGTATATGAATTGATTCTATACTGACTATATGAATTAATCCACATCCCGTATTATCATGTATTGCACGAACTCTTAATCTCGAAGTGATTGATTAATTGTCTTCAGATGATGTACAATACTTTGAGTCGTCAATGGTTGAGATTTTCTCTATGAGATCAACAATACCGATGAGTTGGGGATCGGCATTGTTTGTCCGATTATTGATAATCAGCAGACGGAAACCACGCCCGATTTAGGTTGAGGAGTTCCCCCTCGTGTGCTTTGCTTATAGGTTTGATTATGCTAAACCTGTACATTGGGTCTTCAGATCCGGCATATCAAAAGGTTAAGCGACGCGATTGCGAGAAAAATAGAATAATTAAATCGGGTTGTTAGTAACCTAATTTATTTATCGGGAATCCATATCCTAAACATGGGAAGAATTCAGTGCATTTGGTAATTGGAAACTCAAGATATAATTTGAGTTAGGACCGGGAGTTCAGTCAGGGCCTTTAGTGGAATAAGTTATGTTTCGTGCGAGAAAAGATCTAACTCGAAGACAGAGTTAGGGATATTCGATTTTCTTGTACGGTTAGCCCGAGTCCTATACTTTCTCGTGATCCCCCACGTAGCCCATTATACGCACGGATAATTTTCTTATCGGTTTTAGTTATTATTTAATTTAATTTGAATTTCAGTTTTGCCGCTAAGGACATTCAGAAATTAAATTAAATTGTTGGAGGACGATTTTGAAATTTGGCACACCTAGGGATTACTCCCTAGGTGGCTGGCCCTAATAAGGGGATGGGAATTAAGTTTTTTGGAAGATATATATCTCTTCCTTAGTTTTAGGAAACATAATATATATTCTTATATTTATCATTAATATATGTAGTAATATATCACAAGGTGGCTTATAATATAAAAAGAAAATCTAAAATCCTAATCCTCACCAACCTAGCCGCCGCCCCCTCACTCTCCTTATTGGCAAATCATTTTTGCCTTTTGGGAGAGAAGGGTGAGAAGAAACCGAAAAGGAGAAAAAATCTTCGATCAGAATCGGTGCCTGCACACCGTGATCGTCGTAGTGCGTCCAAGACATACGCGAGAAGGTTGCAAAGTCGTCTTTAACGTATTCAGGATTTATTGAAGCTTTTTGACCAGTTTCATAAAGGTATAATGTCATTAAGATTAATATAGTTCGTTGTTTTCATGAAAAACGCTTACGTCATTTTTTACGATTACGATGTCGGTTCAATTTTTTTTTCTTCCGCTCCAACAGGAAATCCATCATGTTAAAGCATAAAAGATGTTAAAAAGAAATTTGAATTTTTTTAACAGAAACTTGAAAATTTAGAAGTTAAATAAACTGTTCTTATTTTAAAGAGTGTTCTCCTTTTATAAATTTTAGTTAGATTAGACCATATATTTTTTTAAAGTAAATATTTAAATTAGTTTTCCTAATTACAAATCTACCCTTTTATATAAAAATAATAAGAATTTTAATCTTTTTCAGTTAAAAGAACTTTTAGTACTGAAATTGTAGTTAGTTAGCTTTGACCAAACATTTTTAGGCACAAATCAATTAAGTATTTTTATTGAACTTTAAAAGAATTTTATGAAACATTATTTTGCGACAATCATGCTAAGTTTAGTTCCTTTCTTTGTATTCAGATTTTGAAACTTTCTAATCAAACTCTAAACTCAAGTGACTCTTCTGATATTTAAGTTAATTGAGTTTTTAATTATCGCTTTATAAGGATTTTAAGGTGCACCATTGTTAAAAATAATTATGAAAAGATGATGTTATAAAAATGAGAATGATAGTATAAATGGCGTTCCGGCCGTTGGGGGACGATAAAGCATACCAGCAAGGTGATGAAATAAAAGCGACGGGTCACGGCCAGATGACTAGAAAATGATCATTTTTCACTGCAGTGTAGCTCCCCGAATTACTGGTAAAACCGTTTATTCATATATCATTCTAAAAATAGAAAGTGGATAATAACTCAAATATCTATGCACTCACACTCGCTTTGCTATTGATGTTGTTAAAATCATATTTTAGGTGACGCGTAAAACAAATCAGCTGGAATGGATGGATCTTGTTGCATCTTCTTTTATTGCCTTATATTCTCTCTCTTATGTTGTAATTATGAAAATGATATTTTTAGCATATGCACTTGTAAGTTCTGGGAAATTTTAAAAATGTTCTGACTTAATTTTTGTGCAAATAATAAAATATGAATTTTTATATATATGGGAAAAAGAAAAAATGTAATAAGGCCCCGGGTGGATTTTTAACTCACTGGCCGGTCATGAATGTCGTTATTAGAAATAGGTTGTGACAAAGTTGGTATGAGAGCCAAAGTTTTTAACAAAAAGAAGAAAACTCCAGAGCTTAGGACACCCACACCAGTCTTGCATATGCATGTTTTAATGTATTTTCTTGATTTTATCTTATCTTATTGAGTAAATCAAAAATAAAATAAAATAACTAAATAACTATTCTTTATACGTGTAGATCATGAATTCCATCAAAAGCTTGAACACCTACGGAGGTTATCGACTAGTCCCTTCCCCAACTGGCACTAGTTGGGAACCCCTCAAAGCCTATTCTCTAGATCCGGTAACATATGAGTACGCCATCAACGAGGGATCTGATGAATATTTATATGAGAAAATAGTGAAAGTGGAGAATGCAAAGTTATTTTATTTAGATACCATAAAACGAGCAGTAGTTAAACATCGTTTGGAAACTAAAATTTAGATGGATTAGAAAGCGTTGGCAAATATGAGTGATAGAGGTCATTACCAGATGTTAGTAAATAGAGCTGTTACCGATGGGTATGGTACTACTTGGCTCCCCTTGAACCTTGTCTATAGCCCTCCTAGAATGGTGCCAGTACCCGTAAGAGCTATGACTCCAGAAGAGTTGGGGCAAGCCCATGCCCCCATCATAATTGAGTCAGACTCTGAATCTAAAGAGGACCCATCTAAGCCGTCTCACTAAGACGTGCAATCTGAACCTTCTGTCAATGGTCCAAGTAAGAGATAGGTGGAGTCAAGATCCTTTTTGATATCCTTTTTGATGTTTGGGGTGTTTTTGGGAATCTCTTTGTGTTCTTAGGCTAGATGACAAATGTAGTGAGTCATCTTTGTCTAGCATAGCCTTGTACCCCAAACCAAAAATATTATGTATATAAATAAAAAGTTACTTTTATTTGCATTATTTTGAACTCCTTTTATACCTCATGGACTAAGTTCTAAGCGAAGATCACCTGAAAAAAAAATACCTACCCTTACAAATCTAATCTTAAGATCAGTTTTTTTTAATATAGGTTTATTAAAATGAATACGCGGAGAGCAACGTGGGACAGAAATATGAATAACTTTATGGCACAAGTCAACACATAGATAAATGAGATGCGCCGAGTGATTTGCAAGTTAGATCAAGCACGCGAACAAATTCAACGGCAACAAAATCCAACCCCTCCAAACTACGATGTACCACCCCCAGTTCCATCCCAAGACCAAGCTCCAAACGCCGCTATACCCCAAAATCCAAATGAAGGACCAAATGTACGGGAATTTTTTAAAATGAAGCCGCCTACATACAAAGGAGGACTAGACCCAATCAAAGCAAACGAATGGCTAGCAGCCATGACAAAGATATTCGGAGTGGTGCCCTGCTTAGAGGCACAGAAGGTGAAACTGGCAATCTACCAGCTCGAGGGCGAGGCACAAAAATGGTGGAATCTGAAGAAGCAAGAAAACCCATTGTGACGCCCCGTCCTCCTGGCACGTCGAGACATACATAAATATAAATAAAGGGATATTCTAGTCGTTCATTCATATTTACATACATTAGTTATTACGTCATAAAGGAGTTCTGAACCGTTCAAAAGTATTTAACTATTACAGTTTCTCCAAGAAATTTCAAAATTTACACTAAGCACGGGAAAAACTGAATATAAGAACAAAAGCATAGGTCTCGACTCCTCAAAATGCATCAGCGGGATCCACGTGCTATTGGAACTCACCTTGTTCTTCAAACTCTTCTTCTCTCTCTGGGATGACTTCCTCCAAGAACTTCTTACCTGTGGCACGAATGCCATGAGCTAAGGTCCAGAAGCAAAACACTCTAACCTTTTAACTAATCTCACGGCACGAAATCCACCACAACACATACCATATAACACCCAGTATAGTTTATAGTCAAGGAGACAGACAAATTTATGACGGGATAGCAGATAAATCAACAAACATGCGTATATGAGACGCCGTATATGAAATGTAGATGTCCAACCCAACATACACCCAGACTATAACAGATATTCCACACCGAAAATCACCAAAGTAGACTTTCACGGGTATTTGATCACCAAAGCCATCATCGCGCCTCGTTATGAATAGTAACCACATCGCCTGGTGTCATGCCATAGTTATTTTACTCAATGGCAATGTCATAGGGTCCGCGCCATACTCCATGCCAATAATATCCAATAAATCATTTCAAACAGCGGAGACACACCCTGGGTGTATAAACCAATTCTGTAACACCAAGGACGCGCCCAGGGTGTACAAGGAAAATTCATCCCAAGCGGTTTGTCCCACCTTAAGACTCGTGATGCCTTCGCCGGTGTCAACCCAAAAGTCCAAGCTATCGAAATCAGAATGCTAGCGCCGAACCCATGGTGCCTAACAATATCCGTAAATTATTTCAAACACCGAGGACACGCCCAGGGTGTATAAACCAATTTTGTAACACCGGGGACACGCCCAGGGTGTACAAGGGGAATTCATCCCAAAACAGTTTTAAAAATGGCAACCAAGGGCGCCCTAAACTTAGAATCAAGAACGACAATCTCAATACCACCCATCCCAACAACGGTTTGCACAGGTGGACTCCAACATGCTAGGATGTATTTCACAATGCTCATGATGTATACTATCGATCTCAAATGTAATAATTTATAGTATGGCATCAATTAGCATGGCAAGGTTCATGGTACAATTTGCAAAGCATAAGGTACAAGTATATGAAGCACAAACTACAATTCTCAAGATATGATTTAACATGATAACATGAGTTTTAAATCATGATACATTTACTTAGAAGAACTAATCAACCAACTCAAACCAATAATCATATAGAACTTGGGTCTCACAACAAGGTACTCACACATACACTTAGCAACTTTTAAGGCTAAAAATCAAGTATTAAATTAAAAGAGCCGACAAGATTTTTGGGTATCTAGATTTAGAATCAAGCTATGATTTTTATACACCATTTAGATAAAAATATTTTCTACAACTATCATGTTTAACACCAAGGCCAAATCCTAAGGAAAATGGGTGACTAATTCATCTTAAGTAAAAACGGTTCAGCACTTCTCTCAAGATTTTACCAAAATTATGCTTCTATTGGTCTCGGCTTTGGGGTATCAGACCAAGTCCAAATGAGACTATTTTTTAGTATGTTCTAGTTCCACATATTCTCTACAAGTTTCATGTTTAGAGATAAGGGTAGTTGTTTGAAACAAGTTAGACCGTTTGGCCATTTTAAAAAAGTAGGTTCTGTCAACCGCCAAAACTCAGCAGAGCGAGTTTTCGACAGAGGATTTCAAACGGTTTTGGGATACCGTCCCAATGCTTTAAGGTCTTATTTTTGGACATCAAAATACTTCAATACATTATATACAATGTTCATGTAGACCACTTTTGGAATAGGTCATTAAAAATGGGGATTTTTGGGCTACACAAAAACACGGGACAGAAGTGTCCCTTGAGGGCTGAAACTCAACAAAGACTTTCAAAGGAGTTTTGACTTATCAAACCTCAATATTTTGTGCTCTGTTTTGGTGGATGGATAGATATACATGTTATCTACAACTTTCATGTTTTTTACCAAAGTTCGGATCGCACTTTAAACTAGGGTTTCCAAGTCAGTAGTGTTGACTGGTCAGAAAATGACACACTTTCGTAAAATTGCAATATCTCGAGTTCTACTTATGCCAATGAGTTGAAACCAACTTTGGATAAAAGATAACACAAAAAGCTAAATCCAGACGTAAACAACATGCTTAGATCAATTTTCTACATTGAGTTATAAAGTTTCAAATCTCAAGACAAAAACATCAAAGTTCTCAAAAATTAAGCCTCTTAGGGTTCAAGTCTTCTACTTATGTCATGTCAAGTTTTTGTTCCATTTCTTTGCATGCTTATGTTTTAGATTTTAATATCAACGCTCCAGCACACTTATAGGTCATCAAACTCAAAGATAAAAACACACAACAACATCTCATATCATTCATAAACATAACAGCGCCTAATTTTCAACTACGACGCCCTTTCGATTTGATTTCGATTCTTGGTTCTTGGAGTGTTTAAAGGCACGTGTTGGGGGATATTTTGAGGGATCTTAAACACAAGTTTTAGAAGTTTTACTTACATGCTTGGGAGATCAAAAGATGGTAGAAAACTAATAGGTCTTGGCTTTTGGAACTATGGTCTCCAAAGACCCCTTCCTCGGATCCCTTCTTCTTCTTCTTCTTCTTCTTCTTCTTCTTCTCTCAAACTCCCATGGACCCTCAAGGACACTCAAAATCTGGTCTTTCTTCCTCTCTCTCTCCACCAAAATATTAAGGGGTAAGAAGATGTTTGGGCTTAGTTTATATAGAAAAGGAATAGGGAACATGGAGGGGACAAAAATCATTTCATTTTAGTCCTTTTCTTTCTTTCTTCACATGGCTCATTAATTAGTTCAAGCTTTGAGATGACAAAATCAAATTTGGGGAAGCTAAAATACAGATAGGGTCAGTTTGAGGGGACAAAAATCTGATCCCCCATCAATCAAGGAATTTTTTCTTGATTTTTGTGCCCCATTGTACAAGAAAATACATTAAAAGTTAATTTAATGTATCTTTTTGATGTCTTTTCTTACTAAGACTTATTGTTTTAGTATGTTTATGATAAATATAGTATTCCCATGTATTATCATAGTTTTCATAGCAATTGATTAAATAAATGTAGTCTTTTAAGTCAAATTAAGCTATTTTGGCAATATATGACTTTTTGACTTATTTTATTATATATGAATTTCAATAATGATTTGTTTTCTTTTGTTAACTTATAACACTATATTATTATGTATAGTACTTATTCAACAAGTATTGAATCATCATAATACTTAATTTAATACATTTCTCATCATTTTAAGCTAAAAAGAAAGCAAAAAGTCAATTTTGGCACACTTCCCAAGGTGGTCGGCCACTAAGGGACATCTTTTTTATTTTTGATTTTATTTTGTCCTTTGCTACTTAATTGTACTTGAATCCTTGATTTAGGATATCCATGTGTTAAAATTTGAGTTTTTAAAATTTTTTGTTGTACTCGGGGCAAAATAGTCATTTTACCCTATTTATGAGAATTTTTTATTTTTAACTCATTATTTCATAATATTTACTTCATTTAGAATGTTGGGAGACTATTTGAGTGTTAAGGTTTTGTTGCCTGAGTTTTGGATCTTTTTAAGGTTTTCGGGCCGAACTTAAAGTTTTTTATTTGATTAGGGCTTTGAACCTCGTCCGTGCTCTATAGCCTTGTGGACTTTCCGTCACTAATACTAGGGTCTAAGCAAGGTCTTTACACGGGCCGTTATTAATCGGGTTGTTACAACTAGGGTCTGTACCGGGTCGTTACACCCGTAGATGGAATGTGATCAATTCCTAGTTTGCTTTCGAGAAAAATATTTTTTCCAATCCCTATGTGACGCAAAATGCACATAATTTCAATAACTCAGACAAAGAGGTGGAATGACCATTTCTGAATATGACGTGAAATTCACTAACTTGGCGGAGTACGCTTCACATATGATCTTCATAGAACATATGAAGGCAAGGAAGTTTGAAGATGGGTTAAGACCCGAAATTAAAAAGATGATACAACCTCTACGTCTGTCTACCTATGTGGATGTGGTTGTTCGGGCCTTGTTGGTGGAGCAAGGAAATAATGATAGTAGGAAATTCTTCGAGAACTGAAAATGCCAAGCCTCAAACTCAAGGAATGCTGGAAAAAGAGGATAAAAAAGGCAAGCTGTAGGAACGCCACAAAAAGGAAACCAAAAGCCTGTCTGTCCTACATGTGGAAAGACCCACTCGAGAACCTGTTGGAGAACTACTGGAAAATGCTTTAATTGCGGTACCGAGGCCACCTCAAGAAGGACTGCCCGAGACTTCAGACAATTAGCGAAAGGCAAGGACACCAAAACTAAGGAACTGGAGGCGTGAGGAACCCACCACTAGAAGGATAGAGAAACAACAACAACAACAACAACCAGAGGCTAGGACAGATGTTCGCCTTAGTTCAAGGGGATCCTCAAAACGGTGAAGACGTAGTTGTTGGTAACATCTCTATTTGTTCTTTACCTGCCTACGTATTATTCGATTCTAGTTATATACAATCTTTATATCGTCAAAGTTTGTTAAAAAACTAATCAAAATTCTGGAGCCTTTGGGATACGAACTGCTAGTATCTCAACCCGTAGGTAGGAAAATAATTTGCTACACGGTGTATAAGGGTTGTAAAGTATCTTTCGATGAGGTCTTCTTTTCAACTAATCTGATTCCAATTGCCATGGGACACTTTGACGCCATCCTTGGCATGGATTGGCTTGCTTCCAACCATGCCACTATTAATTGTTCTTCAAAATATGTCAACTTTCGAACCCCTCATGGAAGTTTCCATTTTAAAGGAAGAAAAGTGTTCTCACCTATACCCCTCCTATTGGTAACCCGAGCCCAAAAACTTCTTAGAAAGAGATGTCAGGGATACCTCTGTTGTGTAATCAAGAACGTACCTGGTGACGTACAGTTGTCAAAAATCCCAGTAATCTGTGAGTATTCGGACGTATTTCCTGAGGATTTACCTGGAATGCCTATACATCGAGAAGTAAAGTTTTCTTAGAAGTTATGCCAAGAACCCAATCGATTTCAAAAAATACATATCGTATGGCCCCTACCGAATTAAAGGAGTTAAAGGATCAACTGCATGAGTTATTAGACAAAGGTTTTATTAGGCCCAGCATGTCACCATGGGGAGCCCCAGTATTATTCGTGAAAAAGAAAGATGGGACAATGAGATTATGTGTAGATTATCGGGAGCTAAATAAGGTTACCACCAAAAACAGATACCCTCTACCTCGGATCGATGATTTATTTGATCAATTACAAGGGGCAAGTGTTTTCTCCAAGATCGATT
The DNA here is from genome assembly GCA_034768845.1 of Heliamphora exappendiculata. NCBI lineage: Eukaryota > Viridiplantae > Streptophyta > Magnoliopsida > Ericales > Sarraceniaceae > Heliamphora > Heliamphora exappendiculata. The sequence goes on along the minus strand of JAOTRH010143061.1, from coordinate 4,277 downwards.
TACGATCAGGGTACCACCAACTTAAAGTAAAGAAGGAGGATATCGAGAAAACAACTTTTTGAACCAGATATGGATATTATGAATTTTTAGTTATGCCTTTCGAGGTAACAAATGCCCTGACAACCTTCATGGACCTAATAAATCGGGTCTTCAAAGAATTTTTGGATGAATTCGTTATTGTCTTTATCGATGACATCTTAGTTTATTCTAGGAACGAAGAAGAGCATGCTGAACACTTACGAAAAATATTACAAACCTTGAGGGATCATAAACTATATGCTAAGTTGAAAAAGTGTGAATTATGGTTAAAAGAAGTAGTATTTTTGGGACACGTAGTTGGTGGAGGAGGGATATCAGTTGATCTACAAAAAAATCGAAGCAATCTTGAAGTGGCCAACCCCAACAACGGTGATAAAAATAAGAAGTTTCCTAGGTTTGGCTAGATACTATCGACGGTTTGTACAGGACTTCTCAAAAATTGCAGTACCCTTAACAGAATTGACTCGAAAGGGGAAACCTTTTTACTGGAATGAAAAACGGGAGAAGAGCATCCAGGAATTAAAATGGAGGTTAACAACAGCACCTATCCTTGCTTTACCAGAAGGCACAGAAGGGTTCACCATTTACAGTGATGCATCCAGACAAGGATTAGGGTGTGTACTCATGCAACACGAGAAAGTTATAGCCTACGCCTCACGACAATTAAAGCCCCACGAAAGGAGTTATCCCACTCACGATCTTGAGCTAGCGATAATCATTTTTGCACTCAAAATATGGAGACACTACCTATACAGAGTTCCATATGAAGTATACACTGACCACAAAAGTCTGAAATACATCTTCACGCAGAAGGAGCTAAACTTAAGGCAAAGGCATTGGTTGGAGTTGATAAAGGATTACGATATCAATATCTTATACCACCTTGGCAAAGCAAATGTCGTGCCTGCTGCCCTATGCCAAAAAGCTACAGGAACCCTGAATAGTCTCCTTACTCAGCAACTTTAGTTAGTAGCAGACAAATCAGAGTCTTTGTGTGCTGCAATCGTTATCAAATCAACCCTTTTGGAAGAAGTGAAACGCCGACAAGAAGAAGACCCCAAGTTGCGAGCCATCCGCGAACGAATCAAGGCAACTCTGGACCTAAAATTCTCCTTTTCTCATGAGGTGTTAAAGCTTCGAAACTGACTATGCGTTCCCAATATAACATAATTAAAAGAACAAATATTAGAAAAAATTCTCAAGTCTAAGTTTGCAGTGCACCCCAGGCTGATAAAGATGTATCATGATCTGCACATTATGTTTTAGTGGATGGGTATGAAGAAGGACGTCGCAACCTATGTCAGTAAGTGCCTACAATGCCAGCAAATCAAAGTCGAACAACAAAGGTCTGCCAGTCTCCTACAACCCCTACCGATTCCCGAATGGAAATGGGAGAATATTACGATGGATTTTGTGGTAGGACTACCCTGAACCTCTAAAGGCAATAATTTTGTTTGGGTCATTGTCGACAAACTCACAAAGACAACACACTTCTTACCAGTACAGAACACGCATACGATCGACCATTTGGCTAGACTTTATACTCGAGAGATCGTACGCCTACACGGAGTCCCGATGTCAATCATTTTCGATCATGATCCAATAATTATTTCCCATTTCTGGAAGAGCTTTCAAGAAGCTATGGGAACTAGTCTACACCCCAGTACTTCTTTTCACCCGCAAACAGATGGATAAACGGAGCAAACTATTCAAACAATGGAGGATATGCTCAGAGCTTGTGCCATGGACTTTCAGGGTAGCTGGGAAGATCACTTACCGCTAATTGAGTTTGCCTACAACAATAGTTTCCAAGCAAGTATAAAAATGGCGCCATTCGAAGCACTATATGGACGAAAATGTAGAACCCCAGTTTGCTTGGAGGAAGCAAAAGAAAGCCATCTCATGGGGCCAGAACTTATCCAGGAATCGATCGAGAAGATTCGTCTCGTCTGAGAACACCTCAGAATTGCTCAAGATCGTCAAAAAAGCTATGCCAATGCAAAGCAACGGGAACCTCAGTTTCAGGAAGGCGACATGGTATTCTTAAAGATATCTCCAATGAAAGGTATTCTCCATTTTGGCCAAAAAGGAAAACTAAATCCCTGTTATGTCGGACCCGTAGCTTATCGCTTAGCCTTAACACCTGAGTTCACCCAGATTCACGACGTTTTCCACGTATCAATGCTAAGAAAATACATCGCCGACCCAACTCATATCCTGACACGACCACCTGTGAAAATAAACCAAATCCTGAGTTACGAAGAACAGCCGATACGCATCCTAGACTGCCAAGAAAAGTGACTCCGCAACAAAGTCATTCCATTTTTCAAAGTGTGGTGGGACAATCATTCAAGAGGCGAAGCTACGTGGGAAAAAGAAGTTAACATGAGAAGCAAATACCCAGAACTTTTCACATAAGGTACGATATCTCTTCATCTAAACCTAAGTCCAGTTTGGAGGACCGAACTTCTTAAAGGTGGGAAGGGTATGACACCTGATTTTTTAAAAAAACAAAATAAGAATAATAAGTAATAAAGAAATAATTATGAATTATAGACCTAGAACAATTTCTTTTAAAACCTTATAATTAATTTTTTTTAAAAATTAAGTCCAAAAATTTACATCTATTAAAGCTTTAAATAATAAAGAATTAAGACAAAAACAATTAGTTAGAAAGTTTTTTTTTGCAAGATTCGACTCCATAATAAATCATAAAATAACACAACAAGTTTATCTCAAATTTTTGAGAATTTTCTATGCTTAAAATTTTACATCTATTGGAAATACTAGTAATCAATAACCCGTGATGAAAAAATATTAAATAAATAGAAAATTCTAACAAAGAGTTTAATTATATGACAATTCATAAAAATATATTAAAAGTTTATACCTAAATTTTTATATTTTTCTAAATTAAAAATTTTACATCAAAATTTTATGGGGTATAAAATTGAAGCCACCATACACTTGGCAGCTTGCAAACCCATACGCACTTCACGTTGAGGCACCTATCTCACACCCACGCTTATATATACATTCGACAAACTCTATTTGCACATACAAAAATCTTCTGAAGCTTCTTTTCGTGAGACCTCGACCCGATTCATTTTGGAATGATTAAGTGTTCGAGTTATCTCGTAACCTTTGGAAGGTGTTAGGTACATCTTTGGCGTGGGTTCGGGTTCCGTTGAGGCTTGTTTGGGTTGGTTTAAGGCTAGAAAACCAGTTTTACGCAGACAAACACACTACCTTGAGGTTCGGTCAATTGGAGGGGTTGGCCCAGTCAACTAGACTAACATTTTCTCGTTCGGTCGACTGAACTAGGGTGCTCGGTCGACTGAACCGTGGCAGTGGGCATTTTTTCGAGGTTTCTAGTAGACTGTTCAGTCGACTGAACTGAGAATTTTGGTGTTTTTCTATAAATATCTTAGGCTGAGATATTTTGATGGAACTTTCTTCCAAGCTACGTTTCGATTTTCTCTGCCTTCTCTCTAGATTTATGAGGGCCCGGGGCTCAATTTTTAGTAATCTGATTATGGATTCTTAATGTTGGTGCCGGGGGATTCGTATATATCCGGACATAATTCAGTTTGGTCGAGGTTTGATTTTTGAGGATTCGAGTTTTTACTCGCCGAGGTAGGATTCTAGACCTACTACTGTTATGAGGATGTTATATACAGTTATATTTGCTTTCACCGGGTAGAAATGCATGCAATGTTGTTTACGTGTCTTAAACCTTGGTTTTTGGGTAAAAAGTGGGTTTTTATGCCTTTTCTCGATTTTTATACATGATTTGGGTGTGTTGACATCCGTGGTTTTCAAAAGAGGTTTGAAAACGATGTGTTTTGTGAAAACGGTGAAAAGCGTAATTTTGGAGGTTTTGAGCTAACCCGCGGGGTTGAGTCTCACCATTTAAACGTTTTGTTGAAAATTGTTTTTAGATCTCCATTTTGATGGATTAGATCTCTTTTTATACATGTGTTGTATAAATCATTTTATGGGTTTTCGTGGTTGAGCTATGGTGGATTTTTAAATGTTCTCCATAGATGTACCATGACAGTGGGTATTGTTAAGTTGGGCTTCCATGGCTCCTCGGTGTAAGTCCGAAAACGTGTGCAGCGTAGGTGCTCTGTACCTTCGGGTTAGTCCCCGTAAATTGGATGTGATTGGGTGCTTTGTACCCTCGGGCTCAGGTCCCGTAAATTAAGCAGCAGGTGCTCTGTACCTTCGGGCTAGTT
>JAOTRH010143050.1:0-13687 GCA_034768845.1 Heliamphora exappendiculata | reverse complement strand
GAACAACTCAGTAGAAGTGATAGGAAAACGAATTACTAAAGAACCAAGGGCTTGGTGCTCTGAGCATCTCGAACAGGGGGGTCGAGTAACTTGGACCGAGTTATTTGACTCTAAGTCACTCAAGCTGTATCTATCTTAATGAATAAAGACGCTTATATTATGTCGCAGTCAAGATAATCAAGCCAAAAAAGTGGTAACTTACTCGAGCCACAAAGATCTGAGCCACTGAGGTCGCTGCCTAGTATAGTCATTCACTGTGTTCAGTCGTGCAACATTCCATCATCCAAACTATGAAGTGTGACTCCAACTACAAAATAAAAAACATTCCACAACATAGACTGTGATGCATAGAACAGACTATGACAGTAGCTCTGACTACTTGATTGCACTTCCATGGCACAGACAATGAAGACAGCATAGACTGTACTATTGCCATTGCACAGACCATGAAGACAGCATAGGCGGTGTAGCTCTGACTACCTAATTACAATAACATTGCACAGACTATGTGGCTCAACACAAATTGAATAGCCAAATATATATAGCACAGACTATATGATTATAGATTTCTCTAATAATCGAAAAACACTCCTAGAGACAATGAAGACAATAGCAGTACAATCTTGCACGAACATTGGAAGACATGTGGCTTGGTGGTTAAGAAAAAAAATTTGTTGAGCTACTAGGCCTATCCACTCGAATCACTCTGTGTGACCCCGAGTCACTCGACCCGAGTAGGTCGGGTACTTGACCCGAGTGGGTCGGGTACCCACGTGACACTTTTCGACCGACCTAGTTGAGTTGGAATAGAACACTATTTGGTTGATTATTAGATAGAATCTATTGATTCCCCGATATCGTCTCTCATGATCCGATTCAATTTCTTGAAAGAGTCATATTCGAACTCCAACATAGCTCATTTGAGTGCTATAAATAGGGAGATAGTCATGCTTTGGAACTAATCAGATTTTGATAGTTGAATACGTTCGTACTACCGATATTCCAAACTCAGCTAGCTTTCTCTTTCACCCAACCACGTCTCTCTCTGTTCCGTGTTTTTTCTAATTGCACTTACATATTTCACATTTCCACATTCGTTCTTTACTTGTTTGATCTAAAAGACCCTATAAAGTGTTATTTATTTTCGTAAAATAAAAGAATACAATGTAATTTTAAAGAATAAATAGACAATAATATATGATAAAAATGTAGAAGGGCTAGATGTAATTTACACTAGAATTTATTATTGTTTAGTCAACTAATCATACTTCAAGAAACACGTTTTAGCAAGAATAACATAAAAAGGTAATTTTTTAAATAAAAATATAAAAAAATTCAAAAGCAAACAAGGAAAATGATCAACAAGCCAAAATTTTATAGTGTTCATTTTTTTTATTGAAATTTTACATCTATTGAATAAATTCTTTTATTTTTTCAACTTCTCACATAAAAATAATTGAAAAAGAAACAAATAGTCAAGAGATAAAAATTTCAAAATCACATTTATCTTCAATAAATTAACGAGTACTTCTTAAAAATATATTGAAGTACTTAGGTAATATTTAATTAACTTTTACCTAAATAATCCAACTAAAAACCAATGTGATGTAATCCTATTAACTTAATTTCTCATATGAATTATCTTCCCAATCAATCATACAACACAAATAGTTCAAATTATAAAAATTATCCACCAAAGGCCCAAAGATGCCCACCGCACAATCCGCCTTTTTCAGCAGAAAGTTCAAAAATATCGAAGCATCTGAATGCATAAGCCTGTGGAAAAAACAAGAGACAAATGCCAGAATCTCCGCTTCGTTTTGCTATTGGCAGCGTACAGCGCTGAAAACGCCATGGAAGAAGGCGCATCAGAGACTCTAATTTGCTGCCCTAAAACCATCACCGGCCATTCTAAAACTTAGATTTACCATAACATTACATCAATAACATAAACCGTAGAAAAGGGAAAAAGAAAACACAATCTGGATCAATGAAAGAAAAAATCCATAGATTTGCCGAAAATGTTTCAATATGGAAGCTCAGGGAGCAATGATTATTGAAACCATCATCAAGCTCTGTAGCTTTCATAGATGGAACAATTTTCGTCGTCACTGCCGATGGATCGAAAGAATTACTCAAAAACTATGAAATTGAAAAGAAACAAACATCAAAAATATGATTCAGAAGCCTGAGAGAAGGTTTCAAGTATGTACATCTATTCGAATCGGCTAAACATAGATGTAAATACGTTCGATTACAAAGATATAGAATATATAAAATTTTATATAATTACATCCGTATATTTATACAGAGAAAGAGCGAGAGAGAGAGAGAGAGAGAGGACTGACCTAAAGAACAACGGCCGCCCCCGAGACGATAGTATGGCGGAAACTGGTTCAATCTGAGGCAGAAGATAAACTATATATAGCGGCGATCGTGAAGGTGAGAAAGCCCTAATTTTTTTATGCGATTTGATATTTACTGTCCTCAATTGCTTGTATGAATATTTTTTTGAGCTAATTATTTAATAATAACTAGCGGCTTAGGCACGCACATTTATTTTTGTAACTTGAAATATTTTATTTAAAAAATTTAAACACATAGGAGTTTAGATTTTTAAAAATAATTCACAATAAATAGTTAAATGTTCAAAATATATAATGATGTGGTTGTACTTAAATTCAAAAATTAAAAGTTTAAAAACACTTATTGAACAAATTATCAGATAAGTGTTGTCCAAAAACTAAAAAAGAATAGAATAAGACTTCCTTTTTAATAACTTTTATTTATAATTAATGATACATCGACAGTGGAACCAAGCAGATGAGGTTGAATGTTGATCACCTAGCCTTCGCCAATTGAACCTGGAAGAACAAATGTCAAGACAAACACCGGCAGGGTATTGGCCGATCACCCTCTTATACTTAAGTCAGTATTTTGATTGGATAATAATTGACTAAATGTAAAGATAAATATTTCACATACCTATAGTAGAGGAGCTTACTCTGTTTATATAGAGAGTTCGGATATAGATTGCATCAAATCTCACATATCACACGTACAGGATCTTATCATATCCTTAATATTCCTCATCAACCGCCATTCACGGGAGCAACCATTACTTTTGGACAGTGCCACGGTAATCAAGGCACCGTAGTTTTAAATACTGAGTTTTTTCGAATGATGCATAACGATTATTAGTGGACATATGGACACATCCTAACCGTCTATTCTTGCATGTTCAACGGTGGACATTGCGTGATTGTTGGGCTGCCGAGTTCTATTGCTAAATAGTACTTCGATTGCCATTGTTTGGGCTATCATCTTTCTTGAAAGCCATTTTCTACCACATCTTCATCAAGAACAAATTATTGGGCACTTCTTCTCTTCTTCTTGGGTAAGTTTTTCTTTTTCGTCTTGTAATTCTAGCTACTTCTTGTCACCCTTTTTCGGCTCTCTCTCTTCTATATTTTTTGCACCGTACTTCATGCATTTTGCATTTTCACAAGCATCTTCCATCAATCAACATATTTGTTATGAACGCTCCTCACTTCGAGGAGTTGTTCTAAAAAACCTTCAACTTTGTTAAATATCTTTTTCCAATCGTAAAGATGGGCACTAAGGATTTCTCTTAGGAAGTTGGGTTAGCCTCTGATTCTGAGAGAACCCATTCCCTTTCTCTCTCTTCCTCCCTAAAGGGTGGAGGGAAGACGTCTAGCCTTGGTGCCAAGCAACTAGCTAGCTTGTCCAAGAGCTTGGCTGCTAAGCCAGTGACTTCTACTACCAGAATTTTCGACCTTGAGCGCATTCGCGCGAGGTTTCACATACCTAACTTTGTTTGCCTTAGGAAGCTTAGCTCAAAAGAGAGAGCTTGTTCCTTTGCAGTGGGAGAGATGTGCCTATACGAGCACGCCCTCTCCGTTAGGTTGCGTCTGCCTTTCCATCGGGTAGTCTAAGAGCTTTTTCTTTCTTAGGTCTTTCTCTAGGTCAACTTCTTTAGAATGCATGGCGCATTCTCTTTGGCTGCATGGTTTTGTGGGAGGAGTCTAGCAAAAGGTAAGACTATCTCACCGTGGAGGAATTCCTCCACTGCTATCGACCCAAGGAAAACAACATATGTGGTACTTCTTTCAGTCTCGGTCTGAGGACCAAGCACTTATTGAAGACTGCCTCTCATCTAACAAACATTAGAAGGAAAAATTCTTTTTTTCTCTCTGGTGAGGGGTGGGAATTCAAAGAGTGGGAGGAACAAGGTTCTAACACCCCCAGAGTCCAAAGAATATGGGGTGACCCCCAACTAGGCAGCATTTCTATTGAACCCCAGCTCGGCCCCACAGAGAAGAGCCGAGTATACGCTACCAAGGGTTTCCAAAATCGGTCTTATGGCTATCTGGTGACCGTTAAGAAGCTGAGCGCTTATTTGCTAGGCCCTTTCATTCCCCGTGAGATTTCATTAGTTTGACTTTTATTTTTTCCATTTCTATACATATTATATCAGCTTGGCTTACAATTTTGTGTTTTACCTTTTTCAGAGATGTCGAAAAAGGCTGATAAAATGCTTATCGCGAAGATCCGTGCCTAAGTAGCATCCAAGCTCGAGGCCTTGTCAAAGAAGCCTCAGTTCCTGGCAAAAGGAAAGGGGGTGCCGACCCTTTCACTACAGGACTCCCCCATCTCATCCGAGAAGATCGTGGTGGACCTTGGCGCTCCAACCGAGGAAGCCGAGCAGCGAGTCGTTATTGGGGAGACCACCTTTCAATTGCCTCCCATCCTAGCAGTTCCAGTGTCATTCGTCCCACTTCCTATTGGCCCTTAACTAGATATTATGAGCAACTTCGAGGCGGTGAGGCAAAAAATGTAGTAGTTCATAGGAGACGACGTGGATTCTGTCAACTCCATTGCTACTAGTTAGATAGCATGGGATCTACTTCTTGACCTCACCTGAGTTAGTATTCTCTACCCTTTCCTTAGATTTTCCTTCATGTGGTATATATTACTTGTATTTACTTGGTTTCTTCTTATAGGTGTGCATTCACTCAGTTCGCCTGTCTCAGAGGTACCACTAGTGTGAGTAGCACCTCCAATCGGGAATTCCCTTCGCCGCATTCCTAAAAGAAGAAAGAGCCTAGCTGACTAAGGATTTTTTCAGCCTTAAAGATGAGCTCACCGAGAGGGATGAGAGGCTGATGAAAGCCGAGGAGCAGTAGCTCTTGGTTGAGAAAAGGATCTCGAATCTGGAGGCACAAGTGATTTTGGCGAAGCGGCTAGAGGGGGCGAGCAAGGAGAGGATTCTAGAGCTGACAACCCAACTTATGAGCACAGAGAGTGCTACTGTGGAGAAGTTTAAAGGCTCCAAGGAGTACTCAACTGAGATGGCTGAGTATTACCGTAGCAATTTCGAAAAAATTAAGGCCCGAGCAACTGCTGCCTTCATGGATTTAGACTTCTCCCCCTTTCTTGTCGAGGACGATGATCTGGAGAGTCCTCCATCTTGATCTCTTCTTTTCTTTCTTACTCAAACATTTTAATAGTTGGGCTGTGTTTTGGCAACCAGTAAACATTCAGCTTTTAACTTCGATGATTTTGATATTTTATTGGGGGTCGTGGTTTTTGCCATATTATGTATGCATTCTTCCTTATGACATTTTATCTATGGCTTTTAGTTTTGCTATTTTAACTCCTATACATTCTGCTTTTGAAATTTTGTATATTCTTCACTGTTTGACTCTTCTAATAACTCCTTCTTTAGTACTGTGTATGACTATGGCTGACCGAGTGATTAGAGAGTTAAGCATAAGAAAAGCGCTGAAGGCCGACCGAGCTGTCAATCAACTTGAAAAATTTTCTAAGGCCTTGGTCGGGATCTAGGTAGCCTCGACCAACTGGACCGACCGAGTTGTCAAGCAGCTTGAGAAATTTGCAAAATCCTTGGTAGGGCTCTTGGTAGCCTCGACCAACTGGGCCGATTGAGCTGTCCTTCAGGCATAGGATCATTCCGCAGTCTTAGTCACTATTTTGAAAAAACCTTGTAGAAACTAGATTTTTATTAATGATGACGAATACATTATTGATAGTACTTTCTCAAGTGTTCTACAGTCCATGGGTGTGGTAAAGTCTTGTTAGCCAAGTCCTTGAGGCGACATACTCCTGCTCGGACCCTTTGCTCCACCTAATAGGGTCCCTCACAACTCAGCCCTAATTTTCCCTACTGGAGATCCTTGGTTGCTAAAGTCACCTCTCTTAAAACAAGATCTCCATTGCTGAATTCTCGTCCTTTAACTCTCTTGTTGTATTATCTCTTCTTTCTTTGCTAGTATACGGCCACTCGGACAATTACTTGTTCCTGTACTTCTTCAATGGTGTTAAGATTTGCTTGCAGACCTTCTTCATTGCCCTTTTCTTCAAACTGGATTACTCTAGCATTGGGTAGACCGATCTCGACCTACATGACTGCTTTAGTTCTGAAGGCCAGCATGAATGGCATTTCTCATGCGGCAATTCATGTAGTAGTTCAATATTCCCACAAGATACTCGGCAACTCCTCTGCCCATAGTCCTTTCACCTTCTCGAGCCTTGTCTTGATCATGTTGACAAGTGTTTGATTCGTTACTTCAACCTGACCGTTGGCTTGAGGATGAGCTGAGGTGGTGTAATGTGCCTTAATGCCTAGTTGCTCGTAAAACTCCAAGTACTTTCTGTTGTCAAATTACCTTCCGTTGTCTCTTATGATGACCCTTGGTATTCCAAACCTGCAAACAATGAATTTTCATATAAAACTTACAGTGTTGGCCTCTGTTATCTTGGCCAACGGCTCAACTTCTACCCATTTAGTGAAGTAGTCGATAGCAACTATGGCAAATTTGGTTTGTCCTTTCTCGAGCGAGAATAGATCGACCAAGTTTATCCCCCTACTGGGCAAACGGCCAAGGAAAGGTAATCACTGTCATCTTTGTAGGAGGCTGCATTGGCACATTTGCAAGTCTCTGGCACTTGTCACACTTTTTCACTAAGGTAAGGGCGTCTTGTGTCGTGGTAGGCCAGTAGTACCCAGCTTGTAGGGATTTTTGAGCTAAGGCTCTTCCCCCTACGTGGTTACTGCATATCCCTTGGTGGATTTCCCTCATAACATAATCTGCTTCATTTTCGGTCAAACATCTAAGATAAGGCAGTGACAAACCTCATTTGTAAAGTTGTTCATCTATAATTGTGTACCGACTGGCTACTTGGCATAGCCTCCTAACCTCGTTTGAATCGGTCGGGCACGTCCCTTCCTTTAGGTATGTCATGATTGACTCCATCCATGTTACACGTACTCAGGCATTCCCTAGCTCAAGGACCTCATATTTTTTCCACTTCAATCCTGGTTCCCTGAGGTATTGAAGAGAGAATTCGTGGTCTAGTTCTTCTTCAGGGGAAAAAGTTGCTCTTGCTAAGAGGTCTACTTGCTAGTTATGCTCTCTAGGGACTCGGATGATTAAGAAACACTGAAAGTGCTGACTTATCTACTGCGTCGCCTTTTGATAGGAAGCCATCTTCTCTTCTTTCGCTTCAAACTCACCTTGTATTTAACTGACCACGAGCTGAGAGTCACTATGCATTTTTACCTACTCAGCGTCTACTGTTCCAGTGAGCCGCATAACAGCAATTGCTGCTTTGTATTCAGCTTAATTGTTGATGGGTTTGAAGGAAAAACGGAGGGAACATTCTAGCGTGTCCCCTTAGGGAGATACGATGACGATCCCGGCCCCACTTGTCTCTACATTGGTTGACCCGTCCACATATACTTGCTGGACTCATGCTTTGTCGAATTTCTCAGGCTCGGTAGGCTTGAGAGGACTTGACGTTTCTGCTTCTACATTTGGTTCATCTGTCTTTCTAATAAACTCCGCTACAAAATCAGCGAGAGCTTGCCCCTTTATGGCCACGTGAGGCTGGTATCTTATATCAAATTCTCCTATCTCTAGGGACCACTTTTCCAATCGCCCTAAGAGATTCGGCTTTTGCATTATTTGTTGCAGGGGCTGGTTAGTTAGCATAATTATGGTATGAGCTTGAAAGTAAGGGCGTAACCTCCTCGCCGAGATGAGTAGTGCAAGTGCCAATTTCTCTAAGCCCTGATATCTAGTCTCTGCCCCCTGTATGCCCTACTAATGTAGTATACTGGCCTCTGAACTCCTTCCCAATCTTCCCTGACCAGAGTTGCGCTCACCGCTGATTTGAACACAGCTAAATAGAGGAACAACTCCTCACCTGGGCATATTTAAGAAAGTAGGGAGGTGAGAAGAGGTACTCTTTTAGCCCATCAAATGTTTGCTCACACTCCTCCGTTCATTCAAAAGCTTTTCTCAAAATCTTGAAAAAAAAGAGGCATTGGTCAGTCGCTTTTAAGACGAACCGATTGAGTAACGCTATCGTGCGAGTGAGTTTCTACGCCTCCTTTGTGCTTTGCGATGGGTGCAATTTCCTGATTGCCTTGATCTTCTCTGGATTGGCCTTTATTCCCCTCTAGCTTACCATGAAGTTGAGGAATTTCCCTTCAGTGATGCCAAAAGCACACTTGATTGGGTTCAACCTCATGTCATACTTCACAAGTACTCGAAAAGTCTCCTCGAGATCGGCCAAATGGTCTTTGGCTTCTTTGCTCTTGGTTAGCATGTCATCCACATAAACCTTCATATTTCTCCCAAGTTGTTCTCTAAACATGTTGTTCACCAAATGCTGGTAGGTTGCTCATGCGTTCTTGAGGCCGAAGGACATAACGTTGTAGTAATAAAGCCCTTGGTTAGTTATGAATGAGGTCTTCTCTCGGTCGGTTGAGTACATCTTGATTTGGTTGTACCCCAAGAAGACATTCATGAAGTTGAGGCATTCGTGTCCTGTTATGGAGTCCACCAACTGGTCAATCCTGGGCAGGGGATAGCTATCTTTGGAGTATGCTTTGTTCAGGTCGGTAAAGTCTACGTACATTCTCCATTTTTATTGGTCTTCTTTACCAAAACCACATTCGCTAGCCATTCTGGATATTGTATGTCTTTGATAAACCTTACCTCCAATAGTTTGTTGACTTCAGCAGAGATTGTCTCATTCCGTTCTTTAGCAAAAACCCTTAGCCGCTATTTGACTAGCCGATAACTTGCATTCACGTTGAGTTTGTGCTCCATAACCTCTACTCGTATGCATGGCATGTCCTCATGTGTCTAGGCAAACACCTTTTGATGTTGTCGTTGGAACTACAACAACTGTTGTTGTTTGGGCTCGGGCAAGAGAATGCTAATGAACACCTTCTGGTCAGGGCGGCCGGTGTTAAGGGAAAGATCGAGGAGCTGCTCAATCGGTTCTGGTCTCTTTCTCTTGTTCTTTTCTTGAGATTCCAACGTCCTGACGGTTAGCGATTCCTTTCCTTTCGGGCCCCTGAGGGAGGTGGCATCATTCCCTTGTAGTGATCTGATCGGCCCTAAGTTGTCCGATCCCATGTAGGGTTGGAAACTTCATAGTTAGGCTTAACGTTGACGTGACTACCTTAAAGAGGTTGAGGGCTATTCTTCCGAGTATGGCATTGTACGTTGGGGGACAGTCGACCACTAAGAACGTGATTTGCCGGGTAGACTAATTTGGGCTTATCCCCATGATTAGGGGCAGCTCGATGGCACCAAGGGGTTGGATCTGTTCCCCGATAAACTCTACTATGGGGGATTTGACTGGGGTCAACCGATTTCTGTTGATGTTGAGCTGATGAAAGGCTTTTAGGAACAAGATATCTGTTGAGCTCCTATTGTCTATTAGTATTCATCGTACTCGGTAATTGGCCAGTACCATTGTGAATACTAACAGATCATCATGGGGATGTTGAACCCCTATTCCATCGAGCTCTAAGAAGGTGATCATCTCTTCTCTCCCGTCCACCCGACTTCAGACCGATTGTGGTGAGGACTTCTATTGGGATCTCTGCCCACAGCTTTCTCGAGTGTGCCCGTCTCGATGAAATGGTGTCTCATCCACCTTCAAATCCACCAAATATCACTCGAACCTCTCCGGCTATCTCCTGATCTGCCTGAGGTTTTTCCCGTGCCTGGGCTCTTCCTTGCACAGTTAATCAGCCACGGAACCAACGTAACCGGCTTTTCCAAATCAATACTTTTATATGTTCCTTCAGATCAAAATAGTCTTCCGCATTGTGTCTATGGTCCTTCTGGAAGATGCAATACTTATCCTAATTCCTCTGGTCTAGTGTGGTTTTTAACCTTTTCGGTCACTTTAGGTCAGGGTCGTCGCGTATCTACAAGAGAACTTGGTCAGCGGGTGTATTCAGCGGAGTGTACCTCCCAAACCGGTAGGGAGAATTTTGTGGTCTTTTGCTGTCCGAATGCTTGGGAATCGCCCTTTCATCTTCTCTTGGCCTTCTCGGTCGGTCTGATTCACTTGGTCGCTGGTGCTCAGGCTTCCTTTTTGGCTCGGGCCTAATCTTGTCTTTCTTTGCGTTCATCGCATTCTCTACATTCATATGCTTCTAGGTTTTGGCCATGCTCTCGGGTGGCACCTTAGACAAAGAGAATAAGAACTTTGTGGGCTGCAACCCTCCCAAGAAAGCCGCTAAAGACACCTTGTCATCTACGTCATCAACTTGGAGCGCCTTTGTATTGAACCTGGACACGTAGTCCCTGAGCGACTCTCCATTTGCTTGCTTGACGTTCAGCAGGTATGTGGCTGACCGGCGTTGCCTCTGTCCTCCAATGAAATGCCTTATAAATAGTTTACTAAGCTATGTGAATGTGTTGATGGACCCATGCTTGAGGCGACTAAACCAGACATGGGCTTTGTGGGGAATGCTCGGCACATGATCTCATCAGGAACTGCATAGAGGTAGATGAAGATGTTATAGGTCTCATAGGATCTTTCATCCCATCGAAGGCCTCCATCTGGGGTATCTTGAACTTTGATGGCAGGGGCTCCATCATTATCACAGGCGAGAATGGGAGGTTGGTCCTTTGCACTAGCTTATCCACACCTCCAGTTTTCTTGTCCTTTACCACCTCTATAACTTTTTGAAGCTGCTCCCTCATTCGTCTCATTTCGAGCTTGATCTTGCAATGACTTCGGACTTGATGTCTGGATAGGCCTTCTCGAGGGGAGGATCCCCGAGTCCTCAGCTGATTTGTAGGCTCTCTACCCCCCCATGGTCATGGCAGTTGTTAACATTTCCCCTGCCCCCTGTCCTTGGCATAGGGTACGTATATCGTCGTTGGTGGGGTTTGGCTGACTCAATCCCCCATGGTTCAGGGGCACGAGGTTAGTCCCCCAGCTTCAGGCAGACCGGCATAAACATGGGGAGGCCTTGTTGCCTAAGCCTCAAATCATTAGTGGAGAGCTCGTGTATGTTGTGCCAACTCTTAAACCATATAGGTTAAGTCAGCTATTTATTGATTGACGAGCGGTTGGCAGCATCGTCCACTACTGAAGCGTGTTGGCAGTTGTTGTCAAAGGTCATCGCTCATGTTTCTACCATCAAATGTATAGGAGAAGCTTTCCACAAATGGTGCCAATTGATGAAACCTCGATAGTGAAACCGAGCGAATGAGGCAGAATGTTGATCACCAAGCCCTCACCAATTGGACTTGGAAGAACAAACGTCAAGACTAACACCGGTGGGGTGTTGGTCGATTACCCTCCAATGCTTAAATTAGCCTTTTGATTCAATGATAATTGACTAAATGTAAACATGAATATTTCACAAACCTGTAGCAGAGGAGCTTACTCTGTTTATATAGAGGGTTTGGATATTGATTGCATCAAATCCCACATATCACATGTAGATGATCTCATTATATTCCTCGCTGACTGCCATTCACAGGAGCGGCTTCCTAATTATTCGGCGTTAGTTACAGCGTCGTGGTGAACTGGCGCGTTACCCTAATCAGCCACTCAGTCACCCCTTCTAACTTAGTCGGTCACTCGCTCATGACTGACCGATACCCATCAATTTAAATATTAATTTTCACATGAAGAGTTTGACAAGTTTTTTAAATAAAAAAAAAGTAAAAACAATACCAAGTATTTTAGTGAAGATGAGAGAGAGAGAGAGAGAGAGAGAGAGAGAGAGAGAGAGCTAATAGTGAAGATGAAGAAGGCTAGTTTCAGAGAGAGAATCAAAATTCAATTGAATCCTAGAGGCATTCCAGATGGTCTAGAGAATGGATGAAATAGAGACGAAAAAATCACACTCTTCGGCAGTTTCTGGTGATGTCTTCGAACGTTTTTGGCTATTCCTTGGTTCTCCGGCGAAATCGCTTCTTCTCTTTACTGCTCTCTCCCAAGACATATTCGGTTTCGGGTAACAAATCTCCTGCCTCGTTCTCATCCTTCCTTATTTGTCTCTCTCTCTATAAATATATAAAAATATATATGTATATGTATGTTTTTCCATCTTTCTCGAGAAAAAGAGAGATTTTTCTTGAGAAAACTGAGGCCTTATATCAAAAGAGGAAGAAAGAAACATAGGCGAAAGATAATAGTTGCCTATCTTGGTCAACCTCATTGACCAAATCCATTCATTGGTCGTCGACCGTCGTTATCATTGGCGACAATTGCTTTTTTTCGAACTGGATTATGCCTCGCTCCCTTGCATTGAATGGGTTTCTCTGCATTTCTAAGTTTCTCTCCAAACAAAATGGTTATCCTCGTTTCTCTCTTTCTCTCGAAAAACGAAATTGGTTGGGTTTCTATCTCTTTTCCTCGCTTCGGATCTTATGGTTTCTCTCCTTCTGGCGTGAGAGAAATCTGATACCATAAGTTTCTCTCCTTTGACTGAACTGAGGTAACATGGGAGAGATGATCAGTGAGAGATAGAGAAAGAAAAGGGAAAAAGGAGTTTCTCCAAGAAAATAGATGCAGAGAGGAAAGAGAGAGGGGAGGGGGAGGAAGGCCTAAGTGATGGGATAAATTATTAGAGAGAAAAGTTATTAATTATGTTACATCTTTTGTTTTTGATAATAAGTTTCACTTTTTAATGGAATATCTTACAGTCATTTTAGTTTTAAAAAAAATTTAGAATATTTAAAATGTATATAAGTTTTTAAAAAAAATAAAATAAGTTAGTAGTTTTTTTAGATATGTCAAATAATCTAATTTAAAAGAAGACTTTTTTAGATAAAAATAAATTATCTTTTTAGATATACCAAAAGGGGGCTAAACTTAAGTTGACAAGTGTTGGGCTAGTTCTAGTGATCAGCTCTTGTATGCTCCTATTTATTAATTCTGATTCAATTTTTATTAAGGATGTAATTTGAGGTTGGCTCGGCCAGGGTAGTGAGTTCTTGTCAAATTTTTGGGCTAAGTCGAGTTGAATTTTTTTTTTAGGGATTAGCTCAGACTCTAGGAGTAAAGGGCTCAGTCTTAGGCTACGGGTTCGAATTTTGAGCCGATGCCTCAGGCCTGGGCTTGTGGACAAGCCTTGGGTGAGCTTTGACTGGGTTTTATTTTTTTTGTTTTTTTTATTTAATTTGTATTTTTATTATTTTTATAGTTATTTAGTTTATAAATTTATAATATAATATTAGTTTACTACTTTATTGGTAGTAGTTAATATATTAACTTTAAAATTATAAACTTAAAACTTATTATATTATAGTATAAACTTAAAATTTATTAGTTTATATATTATAAACTAATATATTAAAATTATAATAATAAG
>JAOTRH010143028.1:0-13688 GCA_034768845.1 Heliamphora exappendiculata | reverse complement strand
ATGTTAAATTTATTGTATTTATCCCAAACAATGCATGTTCTAAAAAATAATATATATATATATATATATGAAAATAAAAAACAAAAATAGCTAGATAGAAAAAGTTGAAGCGAATAAGTTTTCTTAAAGTTGTGGTCCTAATTTTTAAATTCTATTTTAAAATATATGAAATATAATTTTTATTGCAAAAATCTTACTCGGCTTCCGTCATCGACCATCACCGTCAACCATCATCATCAACTGTTGCCTTGCTGCTTTGCGTCTTTGCATCACTGCCTTCGTACAACCGTCACTAGCACTGTTCCCACCAGGGCTAAAATTCTAAAATTTATTGGGTCACAACCTCTCCACTATGTCAAGATCTTCTTATCGTCTATCCGTAGTTTCTGACAAAACTTTAGTCAAAGTTCATTCGTTCGTCGTACTAAGATATCCACGAATTAAATTGGTAAGACGATAGAGTTATTATCTTTTCGATTGTTAACTTCATCGATAATGTCCTTTGCTCGACGAGAGAAAGAGTTAATAGTGCTGGGGTTGGGAAGAGGAAAAAATTAAGAATCGACGATGTTATCGTTGTATCAAAGTAAAGAACGATTGATATTTTTTCTATTCACGGTTAATTTAATCGAGAAATTTCTTAGTGCAAGATTTTCTGGAAAATTTAATTTTTTTTAATAACACGCTTTTTCTTAGCAGATTTAATTGAATTTTTTGTAACAAGTATTTTTTTTTAAATTTTCATATTCTCAAATTAAAACATATAATTTTTTTATTCCTTTATTTAAATTTTGAACAAAATTTTAAGAATATTTTAATTATTAGCTAACTCATTTCATTATTTCTAAATTTAATATTAAAATAAGTTTAGTAATTTACAAAAATTTAAATTTTATTTAGTAAATACTTAGTTAAATTAAATACTTTGTTCTTAGTTAAATTAAATACTTCGTTAATAAATAAAACCAAAACGATGTAGCTTTAGCTTATATATTTCCCGCCCAAAACAAAGCATGGTTTGGCAGCTTTGATTTATTGATATCAAATTTTTTTTTTGCTCACAGCAAACCCCAGCATACACCAAACCCTCCTAGCAATAACCACGCCGCCGCCCATCCACGACGCCGTCGGCCTCATCAGGCCACGCCGCCACCCATCCACGTCGTCGCCGGCCTCATCAGGCCACGCCACCGCTAGTCTCCTCAAGCCACGCCGATGCAGGCCTCCTTCTCGTTCCACACTGTTGCCGGCCTCCACCGTTCTACGCCACCGCCGGTCTCCTCGATTTGAGCCGCTATGATCTAGGTACGTATTTTCTTCTCCGGTGATAAGAAGGAAAGTGAAAAATTTAGAAGAAAAAAATTAGAAAAGAGTATGAAAGTGTTAAAAGGAAACAGAGAGTACACACATTCTATGCACTTCGTTTTCCTACTAAATTGGGAGCAAACGGAGAGGACGAGGCACTGCCCACCTCCTCTGCAGCAGGGCCGTGAGTTGGGTCGCGAGAATGAGGCACCACCGAAACAGCTTTCGACGCCGTCGCGATTCTCTGTTTGTTGCTCACCTCCGCCTCACTCCTACTAACCCAATCTAAGACAAGATTTGTAACTGATAATCTTCAACAAAAGCCAGAAAAACATGACCAATATATTGATGAAAAAAGCCAGAAAACTTGTGTTTCTCTTCATGCCCTTCAGGGCAGTGTATGTGCATTGAGTTTCATTGTAAGATCTTTTTCGAACAAAAAAAAATCATAAAATAAAAGGAGAGAAACTCAAAAAAGTAGTTGCAGTGGAAGGGAGAGAGTATGCATTATATAAACAAATTGGATTGTGTGCAACGGAATTGATCAATGTATTATATGAATAAGAGAATTGGATAAACTGGGAAAGTGCCTCTGTCTTTGTATTGAATTGAAAGAAAGTGCAAGAATGGAAGAGAATATGTGCTGATTGCCTTATTCAAATTTCATCTTATTCGATTTCTGGAATTTATTTGAATAATTTTGAAATCTGCATTAAAATATATCAATATTTGTATGGTCATTTTTTTTAGCATTTTTCACATATCAAGTTTGATTTTAGGGTGGTATTCTAATTCTAAATTTGTGTTTGTTCTACATTTTGATTTTTATTGTGGTATTGTCATTCTATGTTGTGTGCTACTAATTGCTTAGGAATGTCTTATGAAATTTTTTTTATTTGTGTTATTCCAATGGTACAATTCATGTCAAAGTCTATTGAGAATGAGTGGTGGACAGATGATGAAAGGATCCTCATGTTAATTAAACTGAAAGTTGTTAGATTTGTATTTGTGTTTATAACATGTCCAAATTTTAAGACGGACAAGTAATGCTACATTTTCATATGAAATCAATAAGTTGGCAGATGATCCTACTTCGTCCTTAGCTAAGAGCTATACTGGTTATATCATCAATGGGTTTTGTTTTCGTGTAAGGTCCTTTGATGACAATCGATCAACTCAAAATAGTGGTGTAGCTGTGAAGGCAGAGACTCTTAGTTATTCTAGTCGGAAGGACAAAAACCCTCGAGTGGGGTCTGTGTACTACTATGGGCGGTTGAATGACATTATTAAAATTTGATACATTAATGACATAAAATATGTGTTGTTTAAGTGTGATTGGATTGACAACATTCGTGGAAAGAAAGAAGATAACTTTAAATTCACATTGGTGAACTTCAATCATTTATTGTATTAAATAGATCACCCTAATAATGAACCTTTCATCTTAGCATCCCAAGCGGAGCAATTTTGGTATGTTCTTGATCCCTTAGAACGAGAATGACAAATTGTTACGAAGATGTCGCAGAAAAGTTTGTTTGATATGTATTCTAATTATCTTGAAGCTGATCCAGATATGGGTCAACACTTAGAAAAAAATGTGTTACTTCAAGACGATGAAGTTCGTTGGGTGAGAGAAGAAATTGAAAGAGATACAATTGATATTTGAAATGGAAGGGCGTGGTTACGTGCAAATTGACAACTTTTTGATATGATTAGATTGGTTTTCTAGTATTTTATCCAATTTGGCATGTTAAACTTGTTTAATGATATCACATTTTTCACAAGATGTTCTTTTTGGTCATGTTTTTAAACATGCTATATAATATACTTTTTTCCTCAATTAGTTCGATATTTATATTACCATATGTTGTCCATATTTGTTTGCCAATTCGATTGATTGTAGGATATATACCATGTCGAAGAGAAATCATGCTATACTCCCCAGACAAAGTCGGAGGCAGTACAAATATGTGTGACTCAATCGGAAAAAACTACCACATATGTCTCACAGTCACGATTACCATATAGGAGTCCACAGTTGGATCCTATACATGCGTCATCGAAGGATAGCTTATCACAACCCGCTACTATTCCAAATTCACAAAATTCAGGTTATACACTTTTATTATTTATCTTCATTTAAAATTATTCATTTTATTATTTTATGTATTTATTAATTATCTTCATTGTGTACAATATTTTTTATGTCCAACGACAATGTCTAAATCATCTATGACTAGGTGTGGTTGAGATGCTGCTAAGGGTATTAAAGAGTGGGGTTCTAGAGTTAAGACCACAGTACAATTTGATGTAATGTTTCAACCGTTGGGAAAGATAGGGGCTGCACTTAAGGGACAGATTGGTCACTTAATGCGCGATGATAATTGGGTTCCACTTATATATTTAAATTGGGCTTCAGTCCCCAAGGATATTAAGAGCCGCATTTGGCAAGATGTTAAGGTATAATTCATATATAGTTTGCCTAGCATCCATTTCTTCATTTGTATGTATGTGAAACTTTGCAATTATGCTTTGTAGGACAACCTAACACATGTTCCCGACGAGTTTGAGGCTATTGTGATTGATACATGCAAGAAGTTGTATGAGGATCACAAGAATAAGATAAAGAAAAAGTGCTATATGCCATACAAAATGGATCCGAACATATTTACTAGAGTTCCACCTAATATATTGCTGGACCAATGGAAAGATCTTGTGACTTATTGGGGGAGTGAGCGTGCCAAGGTATAAGTGAATATGCATTTCTCTTAATAAAAGATTATAAATGTGTAAATAATATTATTAAACTTTATATTTTTAGGAGATATTGGCTCGAAATTCTAAGAATCAAGAGCTTTGTGGTCCAGCTCATAGGACTGGATAGGACTAGGCGAATACATTTCTTCCAAATTTGCCGTGAGGTATTAATGTGTTGTTACTTTAAATCGAGAAATTACTTAATGTAACTTCAATAATTTGCAATTTTAGATGACACAAAAGGGGAGAGCACTGACAAGATGAGTGTCTACATTAAGACACGTAGCGAAAATGACCATGATGTGGCAGCTATAGTGGTTTGTTGATTTATATTCATAGTAGTGTTTATGATATTTTTTTTTGAGTTATGATATAATATCATAGTGTTTGAAAAATATAGGCTGAATACAATGAGCAACTCTCAAACATTTTCAAGTCTCAACAGACGATAAAGGTTCGAGATGGTATCTTTCACGAACTGGTAGGAGATGATGGATATGGCTATTGTCGAACCTATAGAGGGACCGTGCCTCGAAGTGCAGTATATGGGGAGGCTGATTTATCACTAATATCACAGTTGGTCATTGATCTCACTCGTCAGGTATGAGAATCAGTGAGAGAGCAGTTGCATGCAGAGTTCATGGGCAAGTTGGAGCAGTTCACATCACAATTTGAGCAGATGCGATCTCAAATTGAGTTTTTAGAGTCACAGGGGGTTGATGGCTCCAAACAGGTAGCATAAAGTGTTTACTTATATGCTTCTTATCATACATTTTTAAATATATTGACAAAAGATTCTTATATGTTTGGCATGTTATAAGTCGCAGATGCTAGCAGCGGGCATCAACTAGGTAAAGAGTCTATTGGAGATGGCACAGTACAGTTTAGTGACAAATCTGCTTTATCGCCCATTTCTCCACGTTGATGAGGTATATCTTATATACAAATATAAATATGCACAATCACACACAGAGTTGAGATTAAGGGTGAAACTTGAAAAAAATCCAAATATATTGGGCTTATTATATTGGACTGTAGTTAGGTTACGGGTGAGTCTATTGAAAACTCGAATATCTTATTTTATTTTTTATTTTTATTTGTCAATTTTATCTCATTTAATCCATACTTGATATATGAAAGTAAAATTGCCAAACGGACCCAAAATGTCATGTAATTTGGCACACAACTAAATTTTTTCTAGGTTGCATTTTTTAGTAGGACAGTAGTGAGAATGAATGCTCAAGAAAAAATTATTTGATAGGAGAAAAAGCACATATAAACACACATTTAGACAGACAAATGTGTGGATAATTTTAATAACAATATCAACAATTAACCAAATTACTTGTCTATTAAGTACACCATTTTGTTATATCTTGTATGGTTATGCTTCTTTTATATTACAATTTTTATATTGATAATATTAATGATTAATTATTGATGTTATTTTTAATGTTGTTATATGTTTTTTTATATATGGATCTAAATAATAGTAAATAATGCTTGAATTATTTTCAAGTAATGTCAACAAATTGATATTTTCAAGAGTACTCTATTCAATGTATTGATGACAAATTGATATAGCAGAATTATATTCAGTGCATTGATGATTCTATCTTTTAATTTTTGCTTTGTATTTTAAGAAATTTATAATATTTTGTTAAAGGAGTATTGTGTTGCTTTAAATTTATGGTATAAGTTTATATTTGTATATTGAATGGATTAATATTTTTTTATTTGCATTGAATGAATGAATATTTTTATGTTTGGTAATGTGGTGAATGAAATGTCCTTTTTTATTTCTTGATGTAATTAAACTCAATGTATTTTTTAATATTTAAATTTAGATTACAGATTTTTAATAATAGTTATTTGACAAAATCTTAAAATAGATATTTTGCGACTATTATATTAGTCATTGATGGAACGTTTGCCAACATTATAAAAAAGTTATTTTTTAAAAGAAAATAAAATTTTACAACGATATTTTGTGTGTCGCTAATATCAATTGCAAAAGAATTACATTATTTTTGCGACGGTAATTTTTGGTAGCCAAAAATGTGCCATCTTAAAAAATTATTAGAATCTTATTTGCAATGGCAATAATATAGTCGCTAAATATTTTTTGCGACAGGGAATTTATAGTCGCATAAAAGATATTGCGACGGCCACAACTGTAGCTAAAAGTTTTTCAACACTACATTTTAGTCGGTAATTATTTTTTAGAGACAGTTCAACAGTCGCTATAGGTCTAATTATTTGCGACTGCAATTATGCAGTCGCAATAACACGTTCAGTGGTGTTTTTTGAGACAAGCATGCAACCGTCGCAAATAAATATATTTTCCGTCGCAAATACTTTTTGTGACCCCACTATTTGTGACCCCTTAAATGCCGTCGCTATAACGTCGCTAAAGGATTTTGGCGACGGAGATCGACCTTTTGCGACGGGAATAACCAGTAGCAATTGATGAGAGTTAAAAGATGCATGAGAGAGAGAGAGAGAGAGAGAGAGAGAGGACAACCTATGATAACAATTGATTCAACATAGAAAAAGACAATTCTTAAGTGGGTTAATTTTATTTTTATCTCTTAAATTATTATATATTTTTTATTTCTTCGATTAACTGTTAATTTTTACTTATTTGGTCCCAACTATTTAATTACTCCTACTCGGTTAAATTAAAAATTATCATTTATTAAAAGTTTTTTTTTTCTGCTTTACTTTGTGTTATTAATATAAAAGGAGTTAACTTTCCTACTACAAACATCGAATTACTATTTTGTCAACAAAAAATGAGTAAAAATTATTTTCAAATTTTTTGTCAGTAATTTTCTTATCACAAGTAGCAAAATAACTATTTTATCCACAAAAATGAGTGAAAATAGCTATAGAATTATTTTTCGTCGATAATTTTATTATAACAAGCAACAAGAAAATTGAGTAAAAATGGTTACATGCCTGTTTTTCATCAATTAAGTAGATATTAATTTTTAATTTAGTTAAGTAAAAATAAATTAAATAGTTGAGAGACGAAGTAAGTAAAAATTAACAGTTGAAGGACCAAATAAAAAATTCATAATAATTTAAAATATAAAAATAAAATGAACCATTCTTTATATTGACACATAAGTATAAACATCAAAATTCTCCTTCCTTGTATTATAGATTTTACACAAAACTAACTAAACCCTTGTCAAAAGAATGGACTTCCTAGTGAGGCCCACTCTCTTGTGATTGTTTTTATATAAACCAACTGTGCTCCTATATATTTCTTCTTTGTGTTCATATGTAAGTGTGTTTAGATTTAAAATGTCTGGATTTTTCTTGGAGTTCACCATGTATTTTTTGAATTTTTTGTTTTTTGTTTCATACTTTTTAGTATTTTGATTTCTCGTGACAAATTTTTTTTTAAAAAATATGCTTGTTACGCAGCAAAAAAAAGATACTTGCTCGACTAAAATTGAAAAAAGTTTACTAAACACGAAAAATCACAAAAAATCTATTAAGTGACTTTTTCGGCTTTAAACCTCTTCTTATGTTTTTGGTCAAAAATTTTACTTTTCCTAATTTCTCATGAAGTGAGAGTTTTAAAATGTATAATTATTTGGACTAATGCTAAAAGAAGTTAATTAATTGAAACCTCCCAAAAAAATTGATAAAAAATCAAACCAAATAGATGCAAAGTTAGGTGTCGTTTGGCAATTTGACTTTAAGATGGGTTTTTTTTTGCTTAAAATCGCTTAAGCTAAATAAGCAAAAAGTTTGTTTGATAAACTGTATAACAGATTTTAACCAAAAAGATAGTAAGTCAAAAAATTTGACTTAAAGTGACTTTAAACAAATAACAATAAGCAAAAAAAGTTTTGAATAAAAAAACTTGACTTAAAGTAGTTTAAAGCCAAAAAGCAAAAAACAGAATTAGCTTAAAATTGTTATATTTTTTAGAAAAATTTAATTTTAAATATTGTATATTAAATATAATCTTGTTTGATCAATTTTGACGCATAAATTTTAAAAATAATTTTTATAAAAATAGATATGTATAATAAAAGTTATAATATTTTTTAAAAAATTTATAAAAAATTATATTAAAAAAATAAAATAGAAAAAAGACAAAAAAGTTGAAAATCTTCTGATTACCAAACGACATTTTTTAGCTTTTGAATTTTAATAAAAAAAATAAAAAATTCAAATTAAAGTCAATTTACTAATTTTAGTTGGTACGGAGAGTGCATTTGCATATTGGTTTGCTATTTTGGACACTTCTTCTTCTATTTATATCGGCAACCACTAAAATTTGTTGGATTAGTTATTCCCTTTTGTTTGGATTAGATCTGACGTGTCCTTGTACCTAGAAGTTTTGTCAAACTTAAATGAAGGAGAATGAAAACAAGGGTTACATTGCGATTGGTTTAATAAATTGATTTTAAGTTAATTTTTTGTTGTATTTTTAAATATAAATTAAATAATAAAAATTTCAATTTAACTGAAAGATAGTAGTAGGAAAATATATATGAAAAAAAAATCATATTTTACCTAATCTTACAAATTATATAAAAGGGATCTAACTACTCTTTATTAGACACAATCTTTGAATGGAGTTAGTAAACGGGTATTAAAAAAGATTTTTGGTGTAAGATTCACCGTTAATATTTTACACATTATTAGGTTTAATAAAAAGAATTTTGACTCTTAAATTTTACCGTATCAGGTTGGACCAAAATATTCTAACTACTCTAAATACTCAATTATTAACCTCAACACCTTATTCCTCCAGCTTCACCTCTGGCAACAATCGATGAGCTTCGATGACCATCTTCGGTGATTGCCAACGAAATCCAACGATCATTTTTTACAACATCCAATAATAGTTTCAGTGCCCATATTTGGTGACCTTAGGCGACTTTTGGTGATGTTTCCAGCGACCATCTCCGATGACCTCCAACGATGGTTTCGGTAGCCATCTCTGGTGATAGCCGTTGAATTCCAGCGACCTCCAACGATGATTCCGGTGACCATCTCCGATGGTAGTCGTCAAACTCTAACAACCTCCAACAATGATTCTGAAAAATATAATTTTTTCTTATTTTGAAAAATAATATTTATAACGATTTGATTAATCACAAGCACGTAACATAACCAACAAGAAGAACTCATAACACATATTTTTTATGTGAAAAAATTAAATGTGTAAAAAACCACGGAACAACCAAGTTCAGGAATCAAACATTAACTACGAACAGTTACAATACAAATTACTGACTCTTTTGATCGACTCTTCAATCTTTTAATCCTAAACTTGTATGCCAAATTTTCGTTCACCGTTCTGCTCGTGATTCATATTGCAATGAATTCTCGTAGCAGCTTCTCCCACAGAATCCTCTGTCGGAACATAGAACTCCATCTAAGCTTTGCTCTTGAACGATCTTTGATGTTTTTGACACACAAACCAACTCTTGATATGATCTTAATGCTCAATATTATTCTCTGTCTAAAGTTAAGTTCGTGCACCTCTAATGATCTATATATAGATTTCTAAAATCTTAGGCAGGCAAAACTCGAATTTAATTAAAACATCTGGGCTCCGCTCGAGCGGTCAGGTGGTCGAGACTTTCTGTCATTGCTTTGACCACTTGTACTTTTGGCTTATCTAAGTGTACCCCAACTTGATATACAAAAGACTATGAATCAAGATATCTATATTCCCGTAGATATAAACAAATCTTCCTAAAACAAAAAGCTTCCTAAACCCAATAAATTTTTCTAAACACAAAAAGCTTCCTAAATACCAAAAGCTTCTTAAACACCTAACAATCCTAATCACCTTGGACTTGTCATAAACAAAATAGAAGTTAATTTATATTAATTTTTATGCAATCTCTTATTTGACAATTTCAGATGAATACAACACATACACAGCCTAACAACTAAGACATAGTCTTCGCAAGATCTTCAAAAGCCAGAAACACACTTCTTTCATCCCTTCAAAACAAACAAGCAACCACACAAAACCCTTAATCCAAAAGAAACAAATATCCAAGCCACCATATATATATATATATATATATATATATATATAAATAATCATGAAGTCAATGAAAAAAAAAAAAGATGAGTATTAAAGAGTTAAACCTCAAACCACTGTACCAATGTATCAAAAACAAATATGCTTCCTATCACAAACAAAAGTACCCATACCAAAATTGCTCCATCTGTGAACAAAAATAAAGAGTTTTCAAAAAACCTATCAGCATCCAAAAATAGGAAAACCAACCAATGTATCAACAAAGATAAACCAACCAATGTACAGTATCAACAGTCAACAGTAAATGTATCTACAGAGATAAACCCACCAATGTATCAACAGAGATAAACCAACCAATGTAACAGTATTAACAGTCAACAGTATATGTATCTCCAAAAATGTATGTATCTCTAAATGTATCTCCAATGTATCAACAGTGATAAACCAACCATTGTAACAGTATCAACAGTCAACAGTAAATGTATCTCCAAAAATGTATGTATCTCTAAAAAATCAAAAAATTGCAGTCTCCTTTTGTGTCACCTAAAAGGAAAACCCCAAAGAATCAGCTCTAACTGATCGAAATGCGAAACCATAAACTGCTAAAGACTGTCCACTCTAGCCTCAAGAGAATCCAACCGCGCAGCAACAGTGAACTGCGAAGACTCCTCCTTAGGGGCAGGTGGAGTGGAGGCACAAGGAATATCATCAGTATCCTCCGCCTCATCCTCGAAGTCAGAGAAAGCGACAGGAGTCGGGATATGAGCAATACTCTGAGAGTGTGTGCGACATGTGATAGAATTCGTGATATGCATAATGTGGAAACCAGCAGAAAAATGAAAAAAGAGAAGAGACTTGAGAAAATTAGAGAGGAACAAGCCCTGGGGAGGGCAATATTTTTGTTGTCATGGGCAACTTTGAGCATAGATTGAAGATTGATACGTGTTAAATTATTGCGTTGTTCCTGACTAATAAGGAATAACTCTAAACCTCTCTCTTGATTAAGATCAGAGACATGGCCCCTAGGATGACTGTTAGAACTGACAATAATATTTAATAAACGAAATGTGAATAATAATAAGATCACATTTTAAAAAATAAAAAAATAAATTGTAAATATAATTTCATAAAAAAACAATGATAAGTAAATATAATTAGATTATATAGTTACAAATACTTAATTAATTAATTTTTTTATATGAATAATAAAATTAATAAATAATATAAAATAAATTATTCAGATTATAAAACACATGCTAAAAAATAATAATTCAATAAAGCACACTATGATTCATGTTTCAACTAATCTTAATTTATAATTTTTCATACCAATTGTGCTTGAGGGATGAATTCGGTCATTTATTATGTAGGTTTTTTTTTTTTTAGACGAATAGTGTTTCTCAAAAACTAAAATTTTAAACATCGAAAAAATGGTGTATGATAAACATTGGTTTTGTAAATTATCGAGAACTTAGCAATTTCAATTTCTGAGCTCCAAACCCACATTGCTTCAAAAAAAATTGAACCTATTGAACCTTAACGTGTCTTGCCATGTTCTCACACAGTACCATTTATTTCTCTACTATGGTCGCCGCATTAAAGTAATATTAAAAAATAAACAATTATGTGAAAAAAAGTAATATTAAAAAAGAAAATATTATGTGAAAAAAAGTAATATTAAAAAAGAAAATATTATGTGAAATACTATTGATTTTGGAGAGAAATTCATCTCCACACTCTCTCTCCTCCATAACTATCAAGCTGTTTATCTCGTGGTTTCTGTATATATATATATATATAAAGCAATTTACAAGTGGCTCTATTGCTTTATTATTGGAAAAAATGATTAAACTTCTCCACAGTCTAGAAAGTGGATTGCACCTTGCAGTTTTGGTACCCTCACACTCAATGATTTAAATCATTCACTTTATTATTCTCGTTATATAAATTACGTTAGTTGGATTTCATTAAATACTGTATAAATAAATTATATTTGTCTTAAAAATTAAACAATAAACATCTAACAGCGTTCATTTTTCAAAGTCTAATATAATTTATTTATAATTTTAATAATATTTGATCAATTTAATTTTTTAATAAAAATAATAAAATAAATAATTTAAATCATCAAATTATAACTGCACGGTACAAACCACCATACCATATGAAGGAGAGAGAAGCTATGCGTGTGTTTGCTTAGCTTATTTTATAAGTTTTTAGTTTTTTGATTTTTTTATAAAAAATAAATATAAAAAGATATAAAATTAATTAATTAATTAAAATAAAAAATTAAATAAGTGGGCTTTTAAAGAAGTTTTAAAGCATAAAACCTTCAAAAAAAAAAAAAAATTAAACCAAACAAAGACTAAAATAAAAAGATAGAAAGAGATAAAATAGCAGTCTTGAGTAATGATTCCATTCTTGTTCAAGATGGTTCCCTTTAAGCATGCTTCTTTATCAAAGTAATAATCATTTCTCTTCTCCTTTTTTTTTATTTTTTTTTATTTTTATGTCTCTCTCATGATCCGGAAGGCACGTGAAAGAACATTCATAACTGAAAAAAGTCATCAAAATGAAACAGCTTTACTGTTCTTTCTTTGAATTCTTATAATCATCTTTACGACAACTCAATGGCCCTGTTTGGCTAATTTGCAGGAATTTTGTTTATTTTTTTTGTTTTTAAGATTTTTTTTATACTTTTTTTTTATTTTTTGAATTGTTTTAATGAGATGAATGTAAAAAATAAAAAAAAATTAATGAAAAGATAAAAAAATTTACTAAAAATAAAAGTAAGTAACACTAAATTTGACTTATTAATTTATTTTTATATTTTTTAAAATTTTTAAATATTTTAATTAAATTTTTTTATTTTTTTAACATGAAAAAAATTAAAAAATATAATAATTTAATTAAATAATAAATTTTTTTTATTAAAAATAATAATAAGCTAAACCAAATCAACAAAGAAGCAATTATCCCAAATAGGCCAATGTTATCATTCGCTAAGCACGAGTCCCATCAGGTATTTGAATGATCTCTAAGCTACGTTTGGCTTACCTCATCGTAAAACCCCATTTCCTGCTATTATTTTTAAAGAAGGTAAATTACACCGATCTCTTTCAAGTTTTTGACAAAAATAAAAATTAAGAATTATAATTTTTTTGGTCCCGATCTGTCTCGTTTTCATTTTATTTTGTAAAAAATTTTCAACATCTAATAACAAATAGGGTGGGGACAGTATTTGCTCTCTCTGTCTCATTTTTTTTCTCTTCGTTATGCCCCGATTACATAAAATAAATATTTTTTAAATATTAATATATGTATAAACTATAATTTTATAAATATAATAAGTTCAAAATATTAAAATACTATATTTATCTCTAATTTTTTTTATTTTACATATTTAGTTATATTAATTTATTAACTATTATTTTTTATTTATTATATTATTTATAACTTTTATTAATATCACTCCTTTAAATTTTAAAAATTATTCTCGAAATATCTCCGTACCTGTTCCGTTTCCCTGCCCCCGCCGGTGGATTTCACCCCCACCCCCGCTGAACAACACCCCGCGAGCCTTCGATTGCTTCGAAAA